>JBBBDQ010001063.1:1225000-1252500 GCA_037127315.1 Ascarosepion bandense | reverse complement strand
AATCGGCGGTATGGGTTTATTTCAGGCGAATCATCATCAGCTTCAATCTTTATTGTACAGAAGATTTTTCACGAATCATATATATATATATATATATATATATATATATATCATGGATTCTGTTTGATAAACCACACAAAATAATAAATAACAAAAGCAGAGATGGAGATAGAAAATGTAAGATATTTTTG
This sequence comes from Ascarosepion bandense, assembly GCA_037127315.1. Classification (NCBI taxonomy): domain Eukaryota; kingdom Metazoa; phylum Mollusca; class Cephalopoda; order Sepiida; family Sepiidae; genus Ascarosepion; species Ascarosepion bandense. The sequence continues at coordinate 1,252,309 of JBBBDQ010001063.1, read as the reverse complement.
ACAAAAATTTACAAACTGGAACACGGTTTAGTCAGTTCAGTAATACTAGGAATACTGCTAGCAGGAATCAATATATACAGTCTCGTAGTGAGAAAGTATGTCCGGGTGATGAGTTTATATCCAAAACAACTTCAACTTAATATGCACCAACTTACTGTCCAACTGAGCGACTGTAAAACTACTGAACTGTCCTTTACAACTACTACCCCTGCTGTTCTCTGTATAGGCAGGATTATATGTACACATCAAGCGAGTCCATTCTTATGTGTAAAAAGGGGTGATCCCCAACAATATATTAAATAGTTATAGGTTAGGTTTAAATTAAATCAGACCTGTATACAATTGTATTAGAATAAACATTAGATATATGTTTGAAGGTAGATGAGCATTTAACAAATCGTCTCAGGAAATCAAATGGATCCAAAACACAGTAGAGTAACCGGCTGCTCTTCCCTAAGTATATATATATATATATATATATATATATATGTGTGTGTGTGTGTGTGTGTGTGTGTGTGTGTGTGTGTGTCTTTCAGTCAGTTAAGTGATACACGATTTTGGCGATCATGTCTGCTTTCTGCAGTAGACTTGTTGCCAGTAAAGGCTATAGAATCCAATCTGTTCTATTATTTAATCCATAACTGGAGGGAAGCGACAGATTAATACCCTTCCCAAAGGTATTTGCGCGCGTGAGTGCAACGAATTCAACTGGTATTCGAACTCGACTCTCCGATTTGTCGTTCCGAGTCGATATCTACTTCACCACAAACATCATATTTTGGGATACGCTTGTTTTATTAAAGATCCCTGTTTTTAAAATGCATAAATATATATCTATCGGCCTGAACGAGACATCGGAGAGCCGAGTTCGAATTCTAGTTGAATTCGTTGTATTCACTTACAGAAAATACCCCTGCAAAAGATCTCTTCCCTACAGCGATGGGTTCAATAGTAGAACAGACTAGGTTTTATATTCTTGATTGTCATTCAGTATACCGCAGAACCCAATGGCAATCTACTACGGGAAAATCTTCTGCCCAGTCAGTCATGCCTCTTTCGAGACATGATCATCTAAGCGTGTATCACGTACGGCACTTAACTGACTAATACACATTTCCTTCCGGGTCCCAACCAGAGACCTAAGATCAGAAATGGCATCATGACATTTTTCAGGGAACATTTTTTTATATTATTATTTCCTTTGATTTCTATTCTATACTCATTTCCTTCCGGGTCCCAACCAGATTCCTAAGATCAGAAATGGCATTATGACATTTTTCAGGGAACATTTTTTTATATTATTATTTCCTTTGATTTCTATTCTATACTCATTTCCTTCCGGGTCCCAACCAGTGACCTAAGATCAGAAATGGCATCATGACATTTTTCAGGGAACATTTTTTTATATTATTATTTCCTTTGATTTCTATTCTATACTCATTTCCTTCCGGGTCCCAACCGAAGATCTAGGGTCAGAAATGGCAACATGAGATTTTTCACTGAACGTTTTTGTAAAAGAACGACCTAAATAAATAAATGAGATAAATAAAATGATAAGTTATTCATGAGATGAGATAAATAAAACGACGTAAATTAGGGCCCTCGTAATGTACTTGAGAGAAGACTAATTTTGTTTTTCTTTTAAGGCATGGGATCCAGGGATCCGTTTAATGAGTCTCTCGAAACCTATTCGATTCAAAAACCAATTCCAACTACAACTGAAATTATCCTGTCTTCATGTGCCACATGTTCCATTTCAAGATCCTTTTATTTTGAGAGTTTTGGAAGATATTAAAAAATACAACAGAAAGTAATAAGAAAGCACATTCTATTGTTGTGGTCTTTGATCACGATGTCTGGCCGATTAGCTTTGATTGTTTTGCCATTGTGTAGTGTGAAGTCCCATAGGATCTTTACAGGTCCTACGTCTTTAACTGGGTCTGGGTAATGTTCATGCCAGTTTCTTGCAGTTTGCTTCCCGTAAAAGTTGTATATTTTCCGGTGCAGTTAATGTCTCCACTCTGTCATACCGCGTTTTATGACGCTAACAACAAGCAACCTGATGGCCAATTGTTTCCGGATATTTGTCACAAAAATCTGAATTTCGTTTAACACAGTTTTTAAGTCCGTGTAATTTGTAATTTCCAGTTAGCAAGCATTGGTCATTTACAACAAGAATAAAACTTTCAGTTTCAGCTTTTATCTCTACATTAAGTAATCGTTGGTGGGTACGATATTTGCATACACCAGCATTGGTTCAAGCAGCTTATTGAGCACAAAGGTATTTATCTTGCAATCGTTTCTTCATTTGGTACATTGCATTTGGTCTATTCCATTTGGTACATTGCATTTGGTACCTTGCATTTGGTACATTGTATTTGGTCTATTCCATTTGGCACATTACATTTGGTACCTTGCATTTGGTACACTGGATTTTGTACATGGCATTTGGTACATTAAATTTGGTCTATTCCATTTTGTACATTGCATTTGGTACCTTGCATTTGGTACACTGGATTTTGTACATTGCATTTGGTACATTACATTTGGTCTCTTCCATTTGGTAAATTGCATTCGGTACATTGCATTCGGTACCTTGCATTTGGTATATTGCATTTGGTTTATTCCATTTGGTACATTGCATTTGGTGCTTTGCATTTGGTAAATTGCATTTGGTACATTGCGTTTGGTCTCTTCCATTTGGTACCTTGCATTTGATGCCTTGCATTTGGTATGATGCATTTTGTACATTGCATTTGGTATATTACATTTAGTCTATTCCATTTGGTGCATTGCATCTGGTGCCTTGCATTTGATTTATTCCATTTGGTACCTTGCATTTGGTACCTTGCATTTGGTGCCTTGCATTTGGTCTATTCCATTTGGTACATTACATTTGATAAATTGCATTTGGTACATTGAGTTTGCTTTTGACTTTTTTTACGTTCTTTCCTGTTGGAATGGGCACATTATGATTTACTAGCATTTCTCAACGACTTGAAATTCGATTTTGAATTTATTAGTCTTTCCTTTATTAGTCTTTCCTTTATTAGTCTTTACTTTATTAGCCTTTCCTTTATTAGCCTTTCCTTTATTAGTCTTTCCTTTATTAGCCTTTCCTTTATTAGTCTTTCCTTTATTAGCCTTTCCTTTATTAGTCTTTCCTTTATTAGCCTTTCCTTTATTAGTCTTTCCTTTATTAGCCTTTCCTTTATTAGCCTTTCCTTTATTAGTCTTTCCTTTATTAGCCTTTCCTTTATTAGTCTTTCCTTTATTAGTCTTTCCTTTATTAGCCTTTCCTTTATTAGCCTTTCCTTTATTAGTCTTTCCTTTATTAGTCTTTCCTTTATTAGCCTTTCCTTTATTAGTCTTTCCTTTATTAGTCTTTCCTTTATTAGCCTTTCCTTTATTAGCCTTTCCTTTATTAGTCTTTCCTTTATTAGCCTTTCCTTTATTAGCCTTTCCTTTATTAGCCTTTCCTTTATTAGTCTTTCCTTTATTAGCCTTTCCTTTATTAGCCTTTCCTTTATTAGCCTTTCCTTTATTAGTCTTTCCTTTATTAGTCTTTCCTTTATTAGCCTTTCCTTTATTAGTCTTTCCTTTATTAGCCTTTCCTTTATTAGCCTTTCCTTTATTATCCTTTCCTTTATTAGCCTTTCCTTTATTAGCCTTTCCTTTATTAGCCTTTCCTTTATTAGTCTTTCCTTTATTAGCCTTTCCTTTATTAGCCTTTCCTTTATTAGCCTTTCCTTTATTAGTCTTTTCTTTATTAGCCTTTCCTTTATTAGCCTTTCCTTTATTAGCCTTTCTTTTATTAGTCTTTCTTTTATTAGCCTTTCCTTTATTAGTCTTTCCTTTATTAGTCTTTTCTTTATTAGCCTTTCCTTTATTAGTCTTTCCTTTATTAGCCTTTCCTTTATTAGTCTTTCCTTTATTAGTCTTTCCTTTATTAGCCTTTCCTTTATTAGCCTTTCCTTTATTAGTCTTTCCTTTATTAGCCTTTCCTTTATTAGCCTTTCCTTTACTAGTCTTTCCTTTACTAGTCTTTCCTTTATTAGTCTTTCATTTATTAGTCTGGAACTCGCATGTCGATAAGAAAGTACATTCTGTTTTTGTGTTCATTCATCACGTGGGTCTAGGCGATTAGCTTTGATTGTTCTGCTTTGCGTGCATTGTTAAGACCTATAAAATCTTTACCGATCCTATGTCTGTGACTGGGTGGTGTTCGAACTAACTTCTTGCAGTGAACCTCCTGTAAAAATTGCAGATTTTTGGTGCAGATATCGATCCATCTTCTCATACCGAGCTTTATATTCGGTGGATGCTAATGCCGTGCATCCTGATCCAAAATTGTCAACTGTTCCTGGAATCGGCATTATGGGTCAACACAATTTTTCACTATATTTACTTGATTATTTCCAGTTAGCAAGCATTAGTCCTGTGCAGCAAGGATAGAAATTTCGGTTTCAGCTTTTAATCCTGCACTACGCAAACACTGATTGCATTTTTTTTTTTTTTGTACTACATCAGTTTTTTGGCATGGAGATATTTATCTTCCCATCGTTTCGGCATTTTGTCAATTACATTTGCATCAGCCTTCACTTTTAGGGTCGTTCCCGCAGCAGTAGGTGGATTATGGCTTGCTCATCTACTTGCAGTTATTTGTGAATTCGTTGCCTTCCTTTATTACTGAATATTATTATTATTATTATTATTATTATTATTATTAGTTCCTTTTATTTATGGTGTAAACTCATTTTCTTCCAGGTCCCAACCAGAAACCTAACATCAGCGATGGCATCATGACATTTTCCGCTGAGCATTTTATATGAAAAAACAAAATACGATCACAAATATTTTACAGATAATGACCTTCGTAAGGTGCGCATTCTACTTGAATGTACAATTGTGGTATTTTTTTTTTAAACTTGGGATACCAGGAATCCCTTCAATAAGTTTATTGGAACATTTTTTCCAATCAATCCGAGGGCTCCAACTACACCTGGAATTATTGATGTCATTATATGCCACATTTTTAAGATTTCCACTTCAAGATCTTTGCATTTTAATAATTTTTGAAGATCTTCAAAGATAAAAAATTACAATCTGCAGGGACTGACATGTAAATAAGAAGGTACATTTTGTTTTTTCGTTTCTTTCTCTGAACTATTTTTTAGAAATATTATGAAGGAAAAACTTCAAACAACTGATTGCCTTGTTTCTTTTTTGGGAGGGGGTTTCCGGTTCACTTCCCCTCTACATCGGGTTTAGCGTTAGTTCGGCTGGAAGCTCTTTGCAGTTATTGAGCATGGTGGCAACGCCTCTTCATTCTGAGCTGAGTTTTTCGTTCCTGGATATCTTCCCCTCTCCGGGAAGGACTACGATGTCCATATGCGTGAGCTTGGTGTTTATATCAGCGAACACCTACCTCCAGCCAGGGAAACATCTCTCGAGTCCCTGGATCACGCTTTCATGTGCTTCCGTCTCTCACTTCTAGGATCGATTAGCTATCTCTTCTTCCTCTACCGCTCCCCCTCCACCTAACTGTTCGTTCATTTTTTCTTTTTTTTTCTTTTTTTTTTCATTTAGAATAAGTATGCTTCTTTTTTTTTTAGTTGGAATAGATAGACTAAACTATCGCCCGGTTCATACTCCACCCACGTCTATTGACCAGGCAAAGAGGCTCATCCCTTGTTCCCCGTTTAGGATGTGGTTTCCGGCTTTCTCACTTCCAATCTTTTCACTCTTCTCTTTTTCATTTATTTTATTTTATTTTTTTCTTTCCAGTTGGAGTAGATAGACTAAACTATCGCCCGGTTCACACTCCACCCACGTCTATTGAACAGGTGAAGAGGCTCATCCCTTGTTCCCTATTTAGGATGTGGTTTCCGGCTTTCTCTCTTTCAATCTTTTCACGCTTCTCTTTTATTTTTTCCAATTGGAGTAGATAGACTAAACTATCGCCCGGTTCACACTCCACCCACGTCTATTGAACAGGTGAAGAAGCTCATCCCTTGATCCTTGTCAAGGATGTGGTTTCCGGCTTTCTCTTTTCCAATCTTTTCACTCTTACGTAGCCCCCTGCACATCAGTGGCGTTACCGCCTTGCTCCGAGTGATATGATTAAAAAAAACAAAAAACGGAAATGTGGTTCTTCAGAAGGATGCGGGTATCATAGATCGAGTATGTGAGCAATGATGCGATTTTGGTAAGAATGGAAACCAAAAGAAAATTAATGTTGAGCATCAGAAAGAGACAACTAAAGTTCCTGGGATATGCAATGAGAAAGGAGGGCTTGGAGAACCTGATACTAACAGGCCAGATTGAGGGAAAAAAAGACAGAGGAAAGCAGTGGATAACATGTTTGAAGTGCCTGAGCAGGTGGATGACAGAACGGGGGTTGCATGGTATTACAAGATAAAGCGTGCTAAGAGTCACCAGGAATAGGGAGACGTGGAAGGCCATGATCGCCTACATCTTGAAAGGACAGGGCATATAGAAGAAGAATTCCGAAGCATATTTCACGTACGCATAAAAATATATAACTCCAGAATTATTATTATTATTAGTAGTAGTAGTAGTAGTAGTAGTAGTCTTAGGGGCATGCATTGAGGAAGGAAACTTGGAGAATCTGATACAAAGCGTGTATCACGTATGGCATTTAACTGACTGACAATGTCTTACCGCAGGGGTAGACAATTTACCGCCTGCAGGCCGCATGGGGGCCGTTATAGAGTTTTCACTGGCCTGCGGAAGGATACGGGGAAATTGTTTTAATCTAACATTTTCTTCAACTTATTACGGTAAATGTTACGGTTCCATGTTTGAAGAGTTTTGCTGGGGAAACGATTTCTATTTTTGGATCCACATACATCTGTGAACAAAGATTTTCTTTAATGAGCATTAAAATAAGTAAAAATATATTTTCTCTGACTGACAGAAACTTGCAGGCAGTGGTGAAAATTTCCACATCAACATCCTGAGTTCAGAAGACTTGTTTGGTAAGTGTGAGAGGTTACATTTGTATCATTAAATTTCTGGCGCTGAATGATGTGTATTTGCACGTGAACAATTTTATTAAAACACCCTCAGTTTACCATTATGATGTGGTGGTCCAGTGGATATCGGCTCGGAACGAGAAATCGGAGAGCCGAGTTCGAATTCCAGTTGATATTCATTGTATTCATTTACGCGCAAATACCCTTGGGAAAGGTATTAATCCGTCTCTTCCTTCCAGTTATGGGTTAAATAACAGGACAGATTGGATTCTATAGGCCTGGCTGGCAACCAGTCTACCGCAGAAAGTAATGGCAACCTACTGCGGGATAATCTTCTGCCCAGTCAGTCATGTCTCTTTCGAGACATCATCGCCGAACCGTGTTTCACGTATGGCACTTAACTGACTGACTGACTATTTGCCCATAGATTGGACCCTAACAGGTGCTACCACTCCGAGTCACGGTGAACCTGGGAACAACAGCAATTAAAAGGTGGTTCCATGCTCCTCACAACCTCTCAATCAGAGGCCTTGCTGTCAGATGCAGTTTACCGTCATGCCCAGGACCATCTGGCCCTGATGAAAATAGCACAACGAGTTAAGTAGTTACTGGAGCGGTACAGGGAATAGATCTTTTTTCCTGCATTTTTAGTGATGGATTTCATGTATGAGTTCCACTTGCGGTCTGGGCTGAGTTTAAGGCCTATAAACAGTGGATATCGGCTCGGAAAGCGAAATCGGAGAGCCGAGTTCAAACTGCAATTGAATTCATTGCATTTACTTATGCGAAAATACTTTTGGTAGATGTAATAAAACATATTTTGAGGACCCTAGATGTTATGCCAGGAATTGTCATCGGTGGCCACAATTTGAACAACGTAAGGTACGCAGATGAAAGAGTGCTGATTGCAGATACGGAAAGGAAACTACAAAGCCTCTTACAGAAGGTAGCTGAAGAGAGTGACAAAAAAGGACTACAAATAAACTGCAATAAAACCGAATGCATGGTCATCAGTAAAATAGGCTGCCCAAAATGCCAGACACATTTGGGGATACTAAAATCAAGCAGTTACAAAAATTTAAATACCTGTGACGTGTTTTAACAGAAGACGGAAAGTGTGACACATATTTTGAGGACCCTAGATGTTATACCAGGAATTGTTCGAATTCCAGTTGAACCCCTTTCATTCACTTACGCACTTACGCACTTACCTTGGGAAAGTTATTCATCCGCCTCTTCCCTCCAGTTATAGACTGGTAGACTCAAACATATATAAGATGGATTTCGGAAATAAAAATAGTCTCGCACGACAGTGTGAACCGACTTTCCTAGCAATGGATTCAATATATCTAAACTTATTTATGAATGGAACTTTGTGTGTGTGTGTGTGTGTGTGTGTGTGCGTGTGTGTGTGTGTGTGTGTCCGTTACCTATAGACTCCAAAACGGCTGAACCTATTTTCTTGAAAGTTTACACAGTTGTACTATAAACGTCTGCGAGTGTTCTTAGCTAGGTTTTGTGTAGAGGTACCCCCAATAAATATTGAAAATCGATAATCGAAAAAATCGTGTTATAGAAAAAATAGTCCGATTTTAATCAGATTTGATACACTGGTAGACAAAGACATAAGAAATAATATTCAGAAGTTTCAAGGTTGCAGTTCTTACAATAGTGAAGAAAATCGAAAACATATATATATAAAAGTTAAGATGTTTATGTGTGTGTCTGTTTATCTGCCTGTATGTCTGTATTTTTTCAGCCCTTTTATTTTAGTTTTTGCTTCGGGTTTGACTCTAAGTAGGTATAATTGTAGTTCTTAGTATCAGCCATGATACCATTTACTCAGAAGACTTATTTAGCCTTCAAAATTCAGTTTACGACGAAAAAGACTTATTTGATATCGATACCAGGAAATCAAAATTTGACTTACATCCATTCATTTTTCTTTCAGTCTACGGTTTCGCTTTAACTGGAAACAACTATTGCTTTTTAGTCTTTCGTGCCAACGTCCAAAGAGTCTGAGCTCCAGGACCATGGATTAGTTTTAAAGCTTTCATTACACCCGCAACGCCTGGCTATACTGCTAGTATATATATATATATATACTTCGTGTCAGCTAAGAATGTGATCCAGAGAAGACGCATCATAAACAAATCATAAAACGGAAAGTTTAGTACAAATTATTATTCACCAAAATTTTATAAAGAATTTTGAATTGTTTGTACGCGTATAAACGTGCTGCCTTTTGTAGATACGGTGGCTCATACACGACCTTAACAGGGAATACTCGAAACAACTATAGTGAATTTAAAATTGCAATGTATGTAAAATTCGATAATTAAATTACGTAAAACGTTATTAATTGCAACAAATCGGAGAGCCTAGTTCAAATACCAGTCGAATTTCTTGCATTCACTTACGCACAAATGCCCTTCGGAAAGGTATTAATCCGTCTCTTCCTTCCTGTTATGGGTTAAATAACAGGACAGATTGGGTTCTATAGCCTTGGCTGGCAACCAATCTACCGCAGAAAGCAATGACAACCTACTGCGTGATAATCATCTGCCCAGTCAGTCATGTCTCTTTCGAGACATGATCGCCCAAAGCGTATATCACGTATGGCACTTAACTGACTGACGTAAAAATTGCGGATGTTGGTTGTGGTGCTGTGGATATCGACTCTGAACAAAAAGTCGGAGAAGAGAGTTCGAATTCCAGTTGGATTCGTTGCATTCACTTACGAGCAAATACTATTGGGGATAAATTATGGATCCGTCACTTCTTCCTCCAGCTATGGATTGAATAGTAGGACAGATTGGGTTCTGTAGCCTTGGCTGGCAATCAGTCTACCGAAGAAAATAATGACAACCTACTGCGAAAAAATCTTCTGCCGACTCAGTCATATCTCCTTCGAGACATGATCGCCCAAGCGTGTATCACGTATGACACTTAACTGATAGACTTAAAAATTATTCATAAAACGCGCACACATCATATTCAATTATTATTGACGGTTAATGCCTTGAGAAAATTACCCTATTAGAGAACTATTTTGGATCTTCGTCTACAATTTGTTGTGGCGTTATGGCGAGACTTTGCCGCAAAGTTATAGTGACCGGTTTGTGCCGGAAGTAAGACACGTGACAGGAAGGTAGGTTTAAAACAGTGTATTAGTATAACAAGAAGCAAGATATTCAAAGGAAGTATTAATAATCTAAACTTATTTATAAATGGAACTTTGCCTCTGTGTGTGTGTCTATGTGTGTGTGTCTGTGTGTGTGTGTCCGTTACCTATAGACTCCAAAAGGGCTGAACCGATTTTCTTGAAAATTTACAGTTGTACTATAAGCGTCTGCGAGTGTTCTTAGCTAGGTTTTGTGTCGAGGTACCCCCGATAAATATCGATAATCGAAAAAATCGGGTTATAGAGCAAGTGGTCCGATTTTAATCAAATTTAATACACTCAAAGACAAAGACGTAAGAAACAATATTCAGAAGTTTCAAGGATGCAGTTCTTACAATAGTGCAGAAAATCGATAATATATATACATATAAAAGGCAAGATGTTTGTGTGTGTCTGTTTATTTGTCTGTATGTCCTTTACACAAATCCACAATTTTTATCCGATTCTCAACAAACTTGACATAAATATTCTTTAGGCTGAGTCTGAGCTCCAGGACCATGGATTAGTTTTAAAGCTTTCATTACACCCGAGCAACGCCGGGCTATACTGCTAGTATGTTATAAAGAGATAAGTAAGTCCGAAGTTATTATTACGCTGCGTATTGCCTGACTAGTAGCTGTCGTCAGTTGCTCTTAACTGCTCCATTAACTGGGTTTCTAATTGCCCCTTGGAAGTCACTCATTGGAACAGCCCATTCGTCCTTGAAGGCCATCACAACAATAACCATGAAGCTGTCAAGAATGTCAACTGCTTAAATAAACAGCTGCTGATTACGGTCATATCACGTTGAATACACTGGTTTTCGCTCGAACACCGAAGTGAAGCAACGTTGAGTCGGGTCAGTACTTAAATGGGTGACCGCTTGGGAATACCAGGTGCTGTAGGCGTTTATCGACGGATGTGCTTGCTTACGGTCATATCACGTTGAATACACCGATTCTTAAACAAATTCCAATGAAACTTTTACCATCGGGGAGAAAGGCGGCTCAACCCCAACCAGGGTGAATGCGGCTCGGACAAACCGCTGATTTAAAAATACATTTCTGCGATATTTTAAATTAAAAAAAAAAATATTTATTTCAAAACAGATCAATTATATTTTCGATCAGCTAATATTCTTAAAATGAGTTTCAGAAAAGTATATTTTATTTTTGGGAAGATTTTTTAATAAAGAGAATTACATTGCGGTGAAAAATGACAAAAAAGGTCGGGCTAGTCAGGTATTTTTTAAAAATCTTTCCTAATTTAAATTTGATTTTGAAATACAGTAAGTATTGTCCTTACTGAAAATTTTAATCCATTATCTTAAAATTAAAACTAAAATAAAAGCTTCAAGAAAGATTTTTAATTTAAAAAAAAATAATTTTAAACGTTTGGTATCGCATTTTCTATAGCGGTACGTATCTTGCAATTTCTATTTCAGGATTTTACTTACTTCGTCATATTCTTTAACATACCTATTTTTATCTGATGGCACTGCCATATTTATGAGAAGCCATATATTTGTTCAGTAATATGTCTAAGTTTCATAAGTCTGTTATTATAAACGGTAAAGTAAACTTAATTAACTCTGAGACATAGGATTTTTAATGTCTTTTATTTGTCGCCATAGTGCTATTTGAAACGAGAGGAAAATGTAAAATTAATTAAGTCTGTCGTCTAATGATTTAAAAAAAAAATAAAAAGCTTTTTTATTTTCTACAACAAATATTGATTCTTTCGCATAATCGCCGACGTTTTTAACAAAACAGTTTTCAAGGAGCCGCATTTTTCGAGGTTTCTCTGATTATTTTGTTCATATTCTTTCATTTAACTGAGCTGTTTTTATCTGATGTCGCTGTTATAAATATGGGAAGTCATATTTTTCTTTAGAGATTTTTGTGGGCTTTGATTATCTAAACTTATTTATAAATGGAACTTTGTCTCTGTGTGTGTATGTGTGTATGTGTCTGCATGTGTGTGTGTCTGCATGTGTGTGTGTCCGTTCCCTATAGACTCCGAAACGGCTGAACCGATTTTCTTGAAAATTTACAGTTTGACTATAAGCGTCTGCGAGTGTTCTTAGCTAAGTTTTGTGTCGAGGTACCCCCGATAAATATCGAAAATCGACAATCGACAAAATGGGGTTATAGAAGGAGTGGTCCGATTTTAATCAAATTTGCTACACTCATAGACAAAGACAGAAGAAACGATATTCAGAAGTTTCTAGTCTGCAGTTCTTACAATAGTGCATAAAATCGATAATATATATATATATATATATATATATATATATATATATATATAAAAGGCAAGATGTTTGTGTCTGCGTGTGTGTGTGTCTGTCTGTCTGTTTATCTGCCTGTATGTCTGTATTTTTGTCAGCCCTTTTATTTCAGTTTTTGCTTCGGGTTTGACTCTGAGTAGGTATAATTGTAGTTCTTAGTCTCAGCCATGATACCATTTACTCAGAGGACGTATTTAGCCTTCAAAATTCAATTTACGACGAAAAAGACTTATTTGATATCGATACCAGGAAATCAAAATTTGACTTACATCCATTCATTTTTCTTTCAGTCTACGGTTTCGCTTTAACTGGAAACAACTATTGCTTTTTAGTCTTTCGTGCCAATGTCCAAAGAGTCTGAGCTTCAGGACCATGGATTAGTTTTAAAGCTTTCATTACACCCGAGCAACGCCGGGCTATTCTGCTAGTTTATTATATTTGATCTTTTATTAACTTTTATTTTTCTTCTATGTGCCTTGTCCTTTCAGGACGTAGGCGATCATGGTTTTCCAGGTTTCCCTATCCCTGGTGGCTCTTAGCAAGCTTTCTCCTGTTACACCATGCAACCCCCGTTCTGTCTTCTACCTGCTCAGGCTCTTCAAATATGTTATCCGCTGCTTTTCCCTGTTTCTTTTTCCCTCTATCTGGCCTGTTAGTATCAGGTTCTCCAAGCCGTCCTTCCTCATTGCACGTCCTAGGAACTTTAGCTGTCTCTTCCTGATATTCAATATTAATTTCTTTTTCGTTCAAATCCTTTTCAAAAGCTCCTCATTACACACATGCTCGGTCCATGATATTCGCAGCATCCTTCTGTAGAACCACATTTCAGCTGCTTCAAGTTTTTCCTTCATCTTTGATTATATTGTCCAGCATTCACTGCCATATTGAAGGACGGACATCACGTAGCAATCCTCCAGTATTCTCTTCTTTGTTTCTAGTAAAAGTTTCCTGACTCTAAATACTTTACTCAACTTATGGAATGCGTCCTTCGCCATGCCATTTCGCCTTCGGATCTTTGTGTCACACTTTCCGTCTTCTGTTAAATCACGTCACAGGTATTTAAATTTTTGTAACTGCTTGATTTTAGTATCCCCAAATGTGTCTGGCATTTTGGGCAGCCTATTTTACTGATGACCATGCATTCGGTTTTATTGCAGTTTATTTGTAGTCCTTTTTTGTCACTCTCTTCAGCTACCTTCTGTAAGAGGCTTTGTAGTTTCCTTTCCGTATCTGCAATCAGCACTCTATCATCTGCGTACCTTACGTTGTTCAAATTGTGGCCTCCGATGACAATTCCTGGCATAACATCTAGGGTCCTCAAAATATGTTTTATTACATCTGCCAAAAGTATTTTCGCTTAAGTAAATGCAACAAACTCCATTGCAGTTTGAACTCGGCTCTCCGATTTCGCTTTCCGAGCCGATATCCACTGTTTATTGGCCTTAAACTCAGCCCAGACCGCAAGTGGAACTCATACATAAAATCCATCACTAAAAATGCAGGAAAAAAGATCAATTCCCTCTACCGCTCCAGTAACTGCTTAACTCGTTGTGCTATTTTCATCAGGGCCAGATGGTCCTGGGCATGACGGTAAACTGCATCTGACAGCAAGGCCTCTGATTGAGAGGTTGTGAGGAGCATGGAACCACCTCTTAATTGATGTTCTTCCCAGGTTCACCCTGACTCGGTGTGGTAGCACCTGTTAGGGTCCCAGCTATGGGCGAATAGTTAAACCCCACACTGTGGTCAAAATACTATGAAAGTATAAAAATACACTTTTATAGTAAATTATTCATTTTTGAAGGAAAAATATTACCAACAATACATTTTTAAGAAAAACTATTACCATAAAACATTTTGGAAGAAAAAAAATTATTCTCAGCAAAATATTTTTGAATACAAAACTAAAAGACATTTTCAGTTTTCTAAAATAAAAAAGAATAAAAACAAGAAATTTTCATTTAAAATCTGGTTAAATCAACTTTCTCACTATAACCGAACATTAAAAAAAAAACCCTTAACACCCTACCTTTTTGGCATTAAATAAGCCACAGAGGTTGTTATGCCGTTAAAAAACTCAAACTTAGAACCAGATCAGGCCAAAAATGGAGTACTCTTGGGCAGGAACTTCTCAGTCCTAGCATTAAGGTATCTATCTTTCTCTCTCATCTCTCACCTTTCGCCTCTTTCCCTTTCACCATTCACCCTAAGCAACAACTTCAAAGACTATCTTACCCAACAATAAACGCCCATACATACATACACACATACGTTCCTGCCTACGTACACATAAACTTACTTTTTCAAGGACTATTACGAACTCTTGATGATAGCCTTAACTTCCTAATACTGTTTGTCATTAAACTTTTAACTTCTACTAATTCATGTTATTCTTTTCTATCAATAATTTTTTTATTTAAACATACAAAACGCATTTTATTCTTCCAAAAAATCCACCTGCTGATAACCTTCTAATGATTCTGATAAAACCTGTAAGTTTTAGGAAGATTGGTTATGTTTGACACAAGGCCAATTCAATAAACATTAACCATCCCCTATAATTTCAAATCCAAAAGCGTCTCGGCGTGGGTGACAAATCATTTTAAACAATGCAACCCTTCTCTCATAGAGAGATGTGCCAAGCCTCTCACTGCCCTATCGTTACTTCCATGGAAGGACGAACTATATTCCTTGGTTCCACAATGTCTAACTATCACGGCTCGGACCTGCCATGCAATTCAAATTGTCAGAAACCAACCTCATTCCTCTCGTATCCCATTGACGGATGTGCGTTGTGGTGCAGTGGATATCGGCTTGGAAAGAGAAATCGGTGAGCCGAGTGCGATTTCCAGTTGAGTACCCTGCATTCACTTAAGCACTGGTACCCTTGGGAAAGGTATTAATTCTTCACTGCCCTCTAGTTATGGGTTAAATAACAGGATGGGGCCTGGAGGCAACCCATCTAGTGCTGGTGTCACAATAAAAACACTCTTGGTAGCCCGGGCGAAGTATCAAGTATTCAGCTATTTGACAAGATTATGAATTTTGCTATAAACTGCGCCAGGGTTCCAAATGCACAAGGAATACTGGAGGGGTGTAGTGAGTTCTATCTCGACCAAGGCCGCAAGACGACGACGATTCCATTAATGGGAAGTAAGTTAAGCACGATCAGTTTCTTCCCGCGAACCACTTCTCTATGGGACCGACTCCCAAGAAGATATTCCCACGATCAGTGAAATCTTAACTTCATCAAGTCTAGGGTTAGCCGTTATATTCCCCTTCTATCCGTATAAACAGCATTTTACTCTGTAACTATCTACCTCCAGTGGCTCTCGAGCCTTGTACAGGGTAAAAAAAATGTATAAGTTTTTGACAATCTTCAAAGGTACGTTACAGTCTGCAGGAATTGGTATGTCAGTAAGGCATTTTGTTTTTATAGTCTGTGATCACGATGTCTAAGCGATTAGCTTTGATTGTTCTCTGTGTATACAGGTATACCTCACCTTACATCGGTAAATTGTTTCAGGAGATGCGATTTAAGTCTTTTTACGATTTAAGCCGAATGTACTTGTCTCGAAATTTTCTTGTCACTAGGTTAAACCACGAATAACCATTCTTAGTTCTGTATTTTATTCATAAATGCATTTTTAATAATATATGGTCAATAAGAAACTATTTTAAGCTTACAAACAAATGCATTTTAGATCATAATGCAGTACAGAAAAAAATCTAAATTTAAGAATACATGTTCATACATACTTGTAAATGTAGATGTTTGCAATTTGACGATCTTTACAGTACATTACGGATTCTTTATTTTTTGTAGTTTGCTCTAAGACATCATGAAATAAAATTATTTTCTGAAGTTAAGTAACAAATAAAAATTATTTTGCTATGGAAGAAAAACTTATTCATTTTAAATTTACTCATATTTACATTCAATTTGTTTATTTACATCGCGGACGTAGATGGTTGTGGATGGTCAGTATCCACAGTACAGTAACATGATCTTAGGTACTTTTAATGTTTTTAGTGATATTACAACCTCAATATTGGTGGCGTACAGACGTAAAGTTGAATAAAATGACTTGAACTTTTATTTTTCCATATATATATATATATATATATATATATATATATATATAATATATATATATGTTTTAACAAACGATGTATAAGTGAGGACGACTTAACTCTAAAAGACGTAACCCGAGGTATACCTGTATGATTCTCCCTGTTTATATTATAAAATCTTATAAAATTGTATGTATTATTATTTTCCATAAATTCTTATATTTATTTTGTCATATACACTACCGACCATAATTATTAGGCCACCCCAGTGTTTTAAAAAATGATGTATTTCATACTATTTTTTAGTATTTATTGCCAAGTGAATAATTCTAAATGAAAATAGAATGGTCCTTTTGTTAATACTACACAATAAAAAGTGCATCAAATGAATTTATAAATATCTAATAATTACCTTTATTGCCTTTTCATCAATAAAAGAATGAAGAAAATTTAGGGTGATTTGAACGAGTTCATCTTTGCTTCCTTGCCCTATAAAATTTTGTAAAAAAATAATATCACAAGAATCATAATAAAACAACTAATGAAAAACATACTTCGACCTTTCCTCTTAAAAATAACATAAACATTTTGATGTAAAATCTTCGTTTATATTAAGTTTGACGTCTTTTATCTTCATACTACGCTGTTTTTTTTTTCAGCGTATTAGTAGAGGTAGTTAATGCACTAGATATCAACGCGCCAAAATGAACCGTCATGTCCATATAAAAATACATAAGTAAACAAATAATTATACTGTCATCAATATAATGTTAAATAAATAAAAAAATTAATTAATGTGTTAAAATAGTTATAATAAAATAATTATAACTATTATCAGTCAGTTAAGTGCCATACGTGAAACACGCTTGGGCGATCATGTCTCTTTCGAGACATGACTAACTGGGCAGAAGATTATCCCGCAGTAGGTTGCCATCGCTTTCTGCGGTAGACTGGTTGCCAGCCAAGGCTATAGAACCCAATCTGTCCTGTTATTGGACTCATAGCTAGAGCGGGAAACGATGTATTATATTATTACGTAGTAATTAGTGGGGGATCAGTTTGTTACTTCATAACAACAGAAAACCGATCCCCCACTTTATGTCCAGTAGAAGTTTTAATTATGTTTCCAATTATTATATTCAGTCAGTCAGTTAAGTGCCATACGTGAAACACGCTTCGGCGATCATGTCTCTTTCGAGACATGACTAACTGGGCAGAAGATTATCCCGCAGTAGGTTGCCATCGCTTTCTGCGGTAGACTGGTTGCCAGCCAAGGCTATAGAACCCAATCTGTCCTGTTATTGGACTCATAGCTAGAGCGGGAAACGATGTATTATATTATTACGTAGTAATTAGTGGGGGATCAGTTTGTTACTTCATAACAACAGAAAACCGATCCCCCACTTTATGTCCAGTAGAAGTTTTAATTATGTTTCCAATTATTATATTCAGTCAGTCAGTTAAGTGCCATACGTGAAACACGCTTGGCGATCATGTCTCTTTCGAGACATGACTAACTGGGCAG
This sequence comes from Ascarosepion bandense, assembly GCA_037127315.1. Classification (NCBI taxonomy): domain Eukaryota; kingdom Metazoa; phylum Mollusca; class Cephalopoda; order Sepiida; family Sepiidae; genus Ascarosepion; species Ascarosepion bandense. The sequence goes on along the minus strand of JBBBDQ010001063.1, from coordinate 1,234,262 downwards.
AAGATTATCCCGCAGTAGGTTGCCATTGCTTTCTGCGGTAGACTGGTTGCCAGCCAAGGCTATAAAACCCAATCTGTCCTGTTATTTAACCCATAACTGGAAGGAAGAGACGAATTAATACCTTTCCCAAGGGTATCTGCGCGTAAGTGAATGCAATGAATTCAACTGGAATTGAACTCGACTCCCCGGTTTCTCGTTCCGAGCCGATAGCCACTGCACCACAATGCACATCCGTAATTCACTCTTTTTAAACCAACCAGAACCAGAACTATATAATTTATGTCTTTAGAAGAAGAAAATCATAAAATCACATGAAAAATTCAATAAAAAACTTAACCATAATACCCTCTTTTCAATTTTAAATGAAGCCTGCATTAAAGAGATATTGCTGCCCATATATATATATATATATATATATATATATATATATATATATATATATATATAATCAGTAGACGTTAAATCATAGGCATTCGCATGGATGCAGGTGTCCACTTGATTTGTGGCTTATAATCTAAGAACTTAATCTCTGAATGGAAAATATTTATTCACTTTCTCTAAATCTCTTAACTTTTGAACTGCCTGACCTGAAACAGCAAAATAAATTTAGATTCTGCGGGAGAAAATGGCGGGAGATTTCAGAATATCTGTCGTCTGATTTGACTCTGTCCTTGACGGATTCACTCTTTGATTGGTAAAAAGAAAAAGTCATGTACATTTCCCGTCCACTTTCTCTTCCCTTGTTTCAGGAGGGCTGAATTGGTTTACACCGTTCCGGGGAGAAGGGATTGGGCTTTATTTAGTGGGGACAAACCGAATGGAGTCAAAACAGTGCCTTTTTATGCAAACGCTTGCATCTTAGTGGGGATCCGTGGTTATGAAATCAATGGGGGCAAATATGAAGTGGAGAAAAAGCTAGCGAGAGAGGAAGGCAGAGGTGTAAATCAATGGGGGCAAATATGAAGTGGAGAAAAAGCTAGCGAGAGAGGAAGGCAGAGGTGTAAAGAAGAGAGAATAAAGAAAAGGAAGCAAAAAAGAAAGATGTTGAGATGGGGAATCAGAAAAAAGATAAAAAATAGAGAATGAAATCGAAAAGGGGGAGGTTCAATAAAGAGGATTCAGGAGACGCCCAAAAGAAAACCTTAAAAAATAGAAGACAGAACTAAAAATAATTAAACAAACAAAATGACTGCCATAATTTTCCAACGTTTCCTCAGAGAAAAACGCTCTTTAAAAAAAAAAAAGAATAAAGAAACGAAAATATACATTGTTTAATAATTTTTATCAGGAATTCAATATGTCTGTCTTCTTCAAGTTTTGTCTCTATTTCTGAGATGAGGTAATATTTACAGTATTTACATTATTTGGACTATTGTCCTCATCTATTTTGTTATTTGTACTAGGAATTTCGAACCGAAGCCTTTATTACAATCACTGGGGTATATGAACTATTTTGAATCTATTTTGCTATTTGTACTAGGAATTTCGAACCGAAGCCTTTATTACAATCACTGGGGTATATGAACTATTTTGAATCTATTTTGCTATTTGTACTAGGAATTTCGAACCGAAGCCTTTATTACAATCACTGGGGTATATGAACTATTTTGAATCTATTTTGCTATTTGTACTAGGAATTTCGAACCGAAGCCTTTATTACAATCACTGGGGTATATGAACTATTTTGAATCTATTTTGCTATTTGTACGAGGAATTTCGAACCGAAGCCTTTATTACAATCACTGGGGTATATGAACTATTTTGAATCTATTTTGCTATTTGTACTAGGAATTTCGAACCGAAGCCTTTATTACAATCACTGGGGTATTTTTTTTTTTAATCATATCACCCCAAGCAAGGCGATAACGCCACTGATGCGCAGGGGGCTACGTAAGGGTAAAAAGAATGGAAAAGAGAAAGCCGGAAACCACATCCTAAACAGGGAACAAGGGATGAGCCTCTTCACCTGTTCAATAGACGTGGGTGGAATGTATAAACTATTTTGAATCTATTTTGCTATTTGTACTAGGAATTTCGAACCTAAACCTTTATTACAATCACTGGGGTATATAAACTCCATTCCTAGTGCCCTTTTGGGAAGCCATGAGTTATCTGTAAGTTAATTGTTCACTGGTATTGAACTCACAACTCAAGTCACAAGAACTAACTAACGTCTGTAACCAATGGGCCATGTTTCCTTAAGCACAAGAACAATTGAATTTTTGGGACTTATAAACCTATTGTCCAATACCTTTTTTTTTACCAGAGTTTATATTGCAATGGTTATCTATAGTATTTTTGATGTTAATGGTTTTCTCTAGTATTTTTTTATTGTAATTTTGACACTAATAATTTTCTCTAGCGCTCCATATTACTGGGTCCCATATTGTATAAATTTCTATGCTTAGTCGGCTTAGGAGATTCTTGAAGCCTAGCATATGTGCTGATTCCTTAAGTTTACGTAGTTTCCAGTGGCGTTCTCTATCTATTATTTCAGCTTCATCACATAGGGGGTGGTGATCCCCTTTCTCTCTATATATGTAATATGTGATTATAATAAAGGTTTCGGTCCGAAATTCCAAGGCTCTGAAGAAAGCCGGAGCATACAACGGCCGAAACATCTTATGTTTAAAAATTGCATACATGCAAAAGAAATAATTTTTAAAGATCTACGTCTTAGTACAAACGTCGAACATATTGTGGAAAACAGTACTGTAGGAAACACATTTTCGACACCTAATTTTCAAATTGAATTTTTAAAAATAAAAAAAGTTTTCTTGAAAGTTTATTTTAGCTTTAATTGAAAGCTAAATTATTAAATTTACTATTTGCAGTAAGCAAAATACTCTGGTGTATTTCAAACAGAAACTATATGGATTGGAATCTAATTTTTGATTTTGAAAAGCTTCTCCATTTTTTTTGTGATCGACACACTTTTAAATAAGAGTTAATTCTCGGTTTTAAAAATTTTACAAAATTAAAATATACTTTTGTGACACGTTATTATTGGAAAATTAGCAAATTTAAATTTAAAGTAATCTGATTTAAACAAGTATTACTTGTTTATAGCATCAAATATAGAATAAAAGTATTCCTTAATCACCGAGGTGCGAACTGAGCAAAGTGCGAATAGTGTATAACAGCCACATATCAAGTATGGTTCACCAGATTTGACATAATTGTCCAATTTTTTTCCTGTAAGGGGAAGAAACCATGAAACAGGTGACATTTTAATATAACATAGAAAATACGATACTCAAAAAAACTTCGTATACATACAAAAAAAAAATTAAAGATTATTTTAAAAATCTATTATTTCGAAAATTTGTAATAAACTTTTTAATTTTCGATAACTAAATATAGTTTTCACTTAGTAACCTAACCGCAAAAAGGCTTTTTAGAATTAAAAAAAAAATTAAATTTTATGAATTATTGCCATTAAAAAAGAAAAAATGAAAACAATTCAAGGGGCTTAGAGGCGGCTCTTGACGTTGCATTTAAACTCTTGGAGATTGTAGCTGTCAGGGAAGTAAGTAAACGGAAGGGAGTTCCATCGGCGGGAAGTGCGAGAAAAGAAGCTATTAAAGTAGAAATAGCGGTTATACTTGCTTGTTTTCACTGAACATAAGTATGTTATATCATCACTATAAAGTAGCTATTGTGTTTCAACATTTCTTGTGTCTTGTCACGTGATGGTGCTGATTGCGAGATGAGTAGTTTTAAAAGGTTCAAAACTATCCAATCTCACTCAATAGAGGAGACATTGTTACGTAGTTTGTGATGACCAATCAAAATACAAGTAAATGCTAATTTGAAAAGAATGACAACATACCCTAAGAACAATTTATTAGGGTATTAAAGTTAATGTTTGATTAAAATAGAAATCACTATTTCTAATTGTATATTAATTTTAGCCATTAAAATTTTAGCCATTATCAAGAATTAATTTTGTTTTATTTGTAAATAAATATGTGCAAAATTTATGTATATAGTCATATGTATATTATGTTCTAAACCTGGTAAGCACCTTTTAACTATAAGATCACATAAAAAATTGTATATAAAAACTTAATTTTTTTTTTAATCATCGTGTGGCCCCAAACAAAGCATTTTACTGCCACTGTTGTGCAGGGGGTTACATAGAAGGTATGTTATGAGAAAGAGTGAGAAGTTATATGGGGTTGTCAGGAAGTGGGTGAGAGAAGGATGAATGTGGCCATAAAGTGAGGGATCAATTTATATATTGATTGTAATATAAAATTGATCCCCCACTTTATATTTACATAATATTATAATAATATCACCCAAAGCAAGGCATTTTACTGCCACTGTTGTGCAGGGGGTTACATAGGAGGAATGTTATGAAAAAGAGTGAGAGGTTACGGGGGTGTCAGGAAGAGAGAGTGAGAAGGAAGAGAATACTGATAAGAGTGGGGTGGACGGAGGAAAAAACATGAGAGAGAGGATGTAAGTTAGTGAGACAGGAGATGACTATTGACATTTAAATTCTTGGAGATTATAACTGTCGGGAAAGTAAGTATGCGGAAAGGAATTCCACAGGCAAGAAGAGCGAGAAAAGAAACTGTTGGAGTAGAATTTGCGTTTACAATTTATTGGTTTCACAGTAAAACGGTGGGACCTAGTTGCTAATCTTGTGGCTCGAGGAAATTCATATACAGGGGGTACCAGTGAGGTAAGTTCATCGGAACAGAAGCCGTGAAAGTATTTGTAGAAGTGACACAGGGAAGCCACACTGCGTCGGTGAGAAAGCGACTGTCTCCTAGCAGCCAAGTTCGGATCGATCACATTACAGATAATCCGTTGAATTTGATCGAGAACACCGAGAAAATTCTAATTTTTTAATCCCATCTCATTTCCAGGTTCTACACTGATTCTACGTTGTGGTTGGTTAATATTGAAGTAATAAAAATATCGGCCCGGCATGAGAACTCAAAGAACCGAGTTGAAGACATGATCTCGCAAGAGCAGGGTAATTCGTATTGATTCAGGGAAATTAAACGTGTGTGGTCGAGAAAAAGCCCAGACATGAGAGACAATCAGAAACAATCACAAGATAAAGTAATTTATAAAGAAAAAAAAAAACGATCATAAAACCGAACAGCCTCCTAAGCTTTTATACAAAATAAGTACCCTGTATGCATAAATAAACAAGGCTTCGGCATAAAATGACCCAAATAGTTGACATGCCGTAAAATCCAATAACTAAAGCAAGGCATTATACTGCCACAGGGGGTTACATAGGAGGAAATTTATGAGGAGTGACAGAATACAGGGGGTGTCAGGAAGCGGGTAGGAGAGGGATGAGAAGACTGCAGAAATAAGATGAGAACATGAGAGAGAGGATGCAAGTTAGTGAGATAGATGACTATTGACTTTACGTTTAGATTACTGGAGATTGTAGCTATCGAAAAAGCAAGTAAATGGAAGGGAATTCCACAGGCGGGAATTGCGAGAAAAGAAGCTGTTCAAGTAGAATTTGCGTTTTTTTTTTGTTTTGTTTTTTATGCTGCAACTGGTGAGACTAATTTCTAGGAAGCATCTAATCTTGCTGGATCAACAGTTGACCAAGGCCAGTACGCTAACTCATTCGGTCACGATGGCCAGTGATTAAAGAGCGCTGTCTACTTGGCTTCTCTCACATCGGCCAAAATGTGATATCGTTTTCAATCACTTCCCAACGCTACCACACGCTAAAATTGTCTAAGATGGAGCATGCTGAGATTCGAACTCGGACACTCTAATTCATCAGCTACGTCATATCTGCCAGTTAAGTGCCATACGTGATACATGCTTTGATTATCCCGCAGGAGATTGCCATTACTTTCTACGGTAGACTGGTTACCATCAAGGCGATAATACCTTGCCTGTCATCTTTCATATATATATGTGTGTGTGTGTGTGTGTGTGTGTGTGTGTGTGTGCGTGTATTGTGTGTGTGTTTGTGTGTCTGTGTGTGTCTGTGTCTTTTTACACAGGTATGAGACTATATTGTTTCAACTTGAAGACCTTCTGACATGTTAAACGATGTACACGCTTACAGTAACACACATATGCATACACACACACACACACACATATATATATACTCATATATTTATATATATATATATATATATATCATATATATAATTAATATATTTGTATATAATTAATATATATATATATATATATATATATATATATATATATATATAATAAATAATATTTTAGAACATGTTCAAATTACAATCTACTACAAAGTGTACTTTTTGTTTCAACATTGAGGCGACAATGTCTCATCAGGTAGTAAACGCTAGTTTTCCCTATATTCATAGCTCTATTTTTATATTGAGCACTCCTTTAAAATAATGTTTTGAACGTTGTTAATATTTTCTTCGTTCCTTATTCATTGATATATATCTATGTGTGTGTGTGTGTGTGTGTGTGTGTGTGTGTGTGTGTGTGTGTGTGTGTGTGTGTGTGTGCATATTTATATCTGCCCAGCCCTTGTTTTTGAGTCTCGATGGAGTCCAAAATGTTGAACAATTATTTTTTCCCGCTGCAATCCTGTCTCACACGGATGAGATGTAGCAAGCGACTGAATTCCTACTTCTCAGGCCAGTCTTCAGACGCACTACATTCTTTATTTCTACGAATTCTAATCTCAAGGCCTTCTACACAAACATAGGCATCAAGTAAAAACAAAGTTTCAAGTAATAGATAGATAGATAGATAGATAGATAGATAGATAGATAGATATGAACAGACTGAGATAGATAGATAGATAGATAGATAGATAGATAGATAGATAGATAGATAGATAGATAGATAGATATGAACGGACTGAGATAGATAGATATGAACGGACTGAGATAGATAGATAGATAGATAGATAGATAGATAGATAGATAGATAGATAGATACCATGTTCACTCAACCAAAAGATCAGGCGGACCAGACAAAAAAATGCCTGAAGCATAGTTTTTTCTCTTGACTATTTTTATTCTATTTTTCCTTTTCAGACAGACACTACCTGAAAATAATTTCCGCACAGACACACACACACACACACACACACACACACATATATATATATATATATATATATATGTATACATTGTATTTTTGTTATGACAATGGTTTATAAAAGCATAATATCACTACACAAAAATTTTCATGCTTCAGATCAAGACTGTTCTTCTTCAGACGATATCTTAAAATATGTTATATATATATATATATATATATATATATATATATATATATATATATGTCGTTTTTTTTAATTCAGAAAAATGTCTCTTATGTAACCTTAGTTTCAACCTTTTGGCATCTTCAGGCGTTTTACATCAACTGATTCTACAACGATTTTTTTCTTCCAAACAAACAATAGGAAATTTCACAGCGTACAACTGGAAATTTGAAATAAAGGAGGAAATTTTCAAGACTTGTTAACACATTCTTCTTGGTTTGTATGACCCTAAAATACATTTTCTGATGTGTTTACATCCGGACATTACTTAGGGGTTATTTACAAACCAGAAGTACAGGATACAGACGGACAGTAAAAAATACATCTCGGATGTAACGAAAGACCTTTTAAAATTCGTTGGTATAATGACAAGCCTACATTCACGCTAGAAAACCTTATATATATATATATATATATATATATATATAGGTTTTCTAGCATGAATGTAGGCTTGTCATTATACCAACAAGAATTATTCACTTGACAATAAATATTAAAAAATAGTATGAAATACATCATTTTTTAAAACACTGGGGTGGCATAATAATTATAGCCGGTAGTATATATATATATATATATATATATATATATATATATATATATATATATAGCCGGTTGTGTATAAACAACTTATTTTAAATGGCTCTATAAAAAAAAAACAAGTACCCCAAAAGTGTGAGGTCTGGTAACCTCGGTGGCCATTGAACAGAACCTCTTTGACTTATCCACCGGTGCAAGAAGAAATGTACACTCACTTGTATATTCTTCGTACCAGACTAGAATGTTTTAACTTCAGAACTGATTTGGTGGTTTTAGCATTAGTTCGACAATTTTCTGGAAGAATATTTTTCGAAATTCTGGTCTCTATTGTTATTATGGCACCTGAAATTTAATTGTTTTGTTCCACTGGCCAATATGTTTTTGTGCGGATGTTTTACATGTGAAATTGTGGGGAGAGCGGGTTAGGATTAGGATTAGAGTTTTGGGTTAGGATTAGGGTTAAGGTTTAGGGTTTAGATTTAGATTAAGATTTAGGGTTAGGGTTTAGAGTTAGGATTAGGGCTTAGAATCTAGGGCTACAGTTAAGGTTTAGAGTTTAGATTAAGATTAAGATTTAGGGTTAGAGTTTAGGGTTAGAGTTAGGGTTTAGGTTTAGAGTTAGGGTTAGGTTTAGGGTTTAGGTTTATGTAGTGAGTAATCAGCAGTTATAAATAGAGTGATTGATTGATTTGTTTTTGACAGCTTATCAACCTATTGCAGAAAGCCAGAAAATATTTTTATATTAAAAGGATTTTTAGGTTGCAAGGGTTAAAAATGGTTTACTTATTAACCCCTAGCTGAGGGGAGAAGAGGTGGATATATGCCTTCCCGAAGAATATTTGCATGTAAGCGAACATAGCAAACACGACGGGAATTGAAAACCGGCTCTCCGATTAAAAATTCCTAATTATTATCTACCCGCACAACTAAGCTTACAGCATCTGGTATTCCGAATCCATGACCCATCTAGGTGTTGACCAGGATCGACTTAACTTATTTTCAGTGATCGTACGGAAACTGATGTTTCAAAGTTACATTGCCGCAAGCAAACAAATTACAAATGAAATACAAGTAATTTTATGGTAAAAATTAAAAAAAAAAAAGATCCTATAGCGGCAACGTTAAAATTAATATTATTAAGACCTTCCAAAAGACTAATCGATAAACATTACGGGAGCTTTCTATTACTAGGGAAAATGTTTAACAAAAACAACATAAATACCAGCTAAGTTGGGTAATAAATATATATATATATATATATATATATATATATATATATAGACATAAATAAATGTCCCATCATAACAATTCATGATTCAATAACAATATAAATTGTAAATATAACAACCCCATTGAAACAAAAAAGGAATAAATCAAAAATGCAATTGCAGATAAAATAAGAAATGTCCCTTAAATGGCCAATGTTTAATTAGTAACACCTAGATATAGACATAAAAATAAATTGCTTTG
>JBBBDQ010001063.1:1215000-1222500 GCA_037127315.1 Ascarosepion bandense | reverse complement strand
AGAGAGATAGATAGATAGATAGATAGATAGATAGATAGATATAAATAAACTGGAATAGATAGATAGATAGATAGATAGATAGATAGATAGATAGATAGATAGATATAAATAAACTGGAATAGATAGATAGATAGATAGATAGATAGATAGATAGATAGATAGATATATATATATAAATAAACTGGAAAAGATAGATAGATAGATAGATAGATAGATAGATATAAATAAACTGGAAAAGATAGATAGATAGATAGATATAAATAAACTGGAATAGATAGATAGATAGATAGATAGATAGATAGATAGATAGATAGATAGTGAAATTCATGACAACTCAGAGATAAGCTGTTTCGAATTGCTCGGTAACTAGAAAGAAAAAAAGAGAGAAAGATAAACCTGCTTAGAGAGATAGACAGATAGACAGACAGACAAAGCACGTTAGAAAAAGTGATTTTAAAAAATCGATATCTTTTTGTGTTTGAGAGATATAGACTGCCCACCATCCACTCACCCACCTACAAAAGAAGTGTAATACTACAAGAAGAAAAGAAAAAGAATGTTTTGTCATTATAAATTATATAAAAAAAATATGAGAAAATCTGTTTTGCACTTTCTCCTCCGTCGCCGGCAAATCCGTTTTTGCAGACATTACTCGTCAGTGTCTTGTTCACCTTGAGGGCGATCAACTTCTTAACACGGATTCACAAACCAAATCGAAAACAGCCGACTGGAATTAAGCAAATATTTAGCAAGATACAATCATGTCGATTTGAAAACGCCTGAACATTATGAACTGACAGTTTAGTTAAAGTTTTTTTAAAATCTTAATCTGATACAATCGAAACATGTCCCTTTAAGAAGTCACGATCATAGCTCTCCCCAGCTTCCCATCCTTTGTAGCTCTTAATACTCTCTTCCTTTTGCTAGCTCTCCTAATCCCTGTTCTGTCAACAATTGACACAGCCCCTTTATGAAGGTACTGTTGTTGGATCTCCCCTTTTTCTATGATAATGAACTCGACTTGAGTGTACATATACTCCTGCCATAGTGAGATACGTCAGATCGGTTAGATTACCGGAAGAGATCCGTAAATTACCGAACGATACCGAAGTTTCACAGAGAATACCGCGTCAATATGTAATATAATAATCTGGCCCGACCCAAGAAGGCCGATGAAGCGTGGGTGTTTTCGGTCATTGAAAGCAGCGGATGTCATTTTGACCCTATTTCCGGCAGAGCGGAAATAGCTCAGAGAAGCAGACAGGTGTCTCTGAGAATTTACGTAGGCGTCGTGTAGGCGTCGCGTGATCAAGGCAAAGCCGGAAGAAACGATTCCCGGTTTTGGAAGATATATAAAGACTGCGAAAACACAGATAAGGCAGTCTCCAGAAGTAGACAAGAAGAGAAGTCGAAGAAGAAGAAGCCAGTCAGTCTTGACAGTCAAAGTTAGAGAAGTCGAAGAAGTCAGTCTCGACAGGCAGTCAGTCGACAGAAGCTGAAGAAGTCGACAGAAGTCAGTCTCGAGAAGTCGAAGAAGAAGCTAGACGAGCTAAGCAGAGAGGTTACACTCACATCGTCACCCCTGTCAACCTTGGAAGAGCGCTCTCTCACTCCTGCCACTAGGCCACACGGTCCATCGTCGTTAATAAAAATATTATGATATATTTTTATATATATACGTGTTTGTTATTTATGGATATATAACAAATAGTCATAGTAGCTCTGCGCTCCACTTAGCCAGGATAGTATTACACGGACATACTAATTCCAGCACGGCTTCACATCAAATACTTGTAAATATATCTTCCTTACTAATCGTATTCCTGGATTACTAACCTGCGTTCAAGTTTGTATCTTTACCTTTAATATAACCTATTTCTCTATCTCAAGTATCTGTGTTGTTGCTCATTATTTTGTGCCGTTCCTCACCCTGAATCCACAACAGTTATTTTCCTTTCTCCCTCTTGTCTTTATTTTTTCCTTTCATTGTCAAATTCTTACGACCCAATTTCCTCATCGTGTGTCCTATAAATAACATCTCTCTCTCTCTCTCTCTCTCTCTCTCTCTCTCAAAATAAGTGTTCTTTTTCAATCCACTTACCTTAAAGTTTGTTGTTCACGTGTTCAATCAATGTTATTCGCTGTAAAACCACATTTCTGTTACCTGAAGTTTTTTTTTCCTTTGTGAAGAAACTGGCGAGTATTTACAAACAAAAGATGATGGAACCGTACCAGAAATCATGTGGGAAATAATGGCTGAAACTAAATCTTAAAATGATAAAGTCGAAAGGTGTAATCTTTCCCGTTTAGAAAAATTGCTCAGTCTACAAAATACAAATGACCGTAATTTAACTAAAACAAAAAAAAAAAAAATTCTTGTACACATAAAAACAAATGTTGAATCAGACTGGTTTCAGTTCAAGTGGTATATTCTCATTTTTAAATAATTATATACCTAAATTAATTCATTTACTTTTTACAAATAATTGTGCTACCCGCATGGAAAAAAGGTGCATATTTTTACTTTAATACTTTATATCAGTTATAGCTCTGTTATTGCACATCGACCACTATTTTATCAACAACAGCACTCAATGTGCGATATCTCTCTCTCTCTCTCTCTCTCTTTCTCTCTCTCTCTCACACACACACGCACACACACACATATATATATAGGCATTGCTCTTCACTAATGAATTAAATTCTGCCGGGGGCTGGCGGGAGTATACAACGCACATATAAATCATGAAAAATAAAATTTTATAATCATATCGCCCCAAGCAAGGCATTTTACTGCTACTGTTTTGCAGTGGGTTTCATAGGTGAAAAGTTATGAGAAAAAGTAACAGTTTATAGTGGGTGTCAGGAAGTGGGTAAAAGAATTATAAGAATACTGATGAGAATAGATGTTGTATATCGACAAACAACAAACACGCATATATATAAAAATATGAAGTTATATTTTTATTAATGACGATGGACCGTGTAGAATAGGGAACAGAGAATTGAGAGAGCGCGCTTCTAATGGGTTGACGGGAGTGTAGTCTTATCTGTTGTGTCTCTCTTCACCGGCCGATCTCTGTTGCTCCTCTACTCTGGCGAATCCGTGTGCCGAGGTCTTTTTATAATCTTCCAGAACCGGGACTTTTTCTTCCGGTTTTGCCTCGCCCACGCACGCCCACGTAATTCTCAGAGACACCTGTTCTGTTTGCCTCTGTAGCCATTTCCGCTGCTGCCGGAAATAAGGTCAAACAACATCCGTTCCTTTCAACGACCGGAAACACCCTCGCTTGCATCAGCCTTCCTCGGGTGGGGCCAGATTGTTATATTACATAGAGTGGATGAGGAAAGAAGCATGAGAGAGAGGATATAAGTAATGAGATAGGAGATGGCTAGTGTCCCAAGCGAGGCATTTTTAAAAATATAATTAATTTCATTTTTTTGCCGATAGTGGACGAAGCACGTAGAAAAAATTGTCATATTAAACCATATAATTAACCCTAATCTATTTAACAAAAAAGTGATTTAATGGCCACATGCTGCCATAGAAAAAATACTTAAATTTTAAGACCCCGATTGATATAGATTCATTTATAAGTTTGCCGCTTTCTTCTTCACTCCTTTACTTTCCACATTCTTTCTTTCTTTCTTTATTTCTTTCCTCCGCAAATATTATTATTAATAATTATGCATTGCGCCCTTTGATTTTATCTCTCAGCCTTTTAATAATTTTATTATTTAAAAATTTCAAAACTTTAATTTTTTGTCTACGTATAGTCTTAGTATATTTCAATTTTTATTGTTATTCAAAAGCAGTAACCAAACTTTATAAGAATTAACTCCCGTAAACATCGAGTGAACTTAAATTCAAATCTATTAAACTGTCAGTTTGAAATATGCACCTGATGATTGCATAACGCATGTAACTCCGAGTCGTGCCATAGACGTATGATATATATATATATATATATATATATATATATATATATATATATATATATATAATACAGTTCTGTTCATACAATCAGTACTGTTTTATAACACCTGAATAATAATGCTATACATATGTGCACCATCCTCAAATGTATATTCATCAATTTACGTCACAATATATATATATATATATATATATATATATATATATATATATATATAAACAGTATATTTTTACCGGCCTGAATATTAGGGAAATCTTATCAGGAAAATATGCATCCTTTTGCAGGATTCGAACCTGCGACTCCTATAGACATAGAGGAAGCCGCCAATTGATCTGCCGTGTCCTAACCATTTGACCACGAAGAGCTTCATAGTTAGAAAAAGTCAAATTAAGCCTTTTGTACACAAATCTCTGATTGTTCATAATATTCATAACTGCTCTGGTTTGTATCCTAATGTTAACAAGCGTAAACGAAGACAATTTTACGAAATCTTACTAAAAGTTACAAAATGGCATCAACCGACTTATTTATGCAAATTTATTTGTTTGAAGACTATTTTTAATATCCATTATTTTTAGTATCCGTTAAAAATGATGTTCAAAAAATACACACACACACACACATACACACACACACACACACACACACACACACATATAAATATATATATATATATATTTATATGTATACTACCGACCATAATTATTAGACAACCGCAGTGTTTTAAAAAAACCTATGTATTTCATACTATTTTTTAGTATTCATTGCCAAGTGAATAATTGTAAATGAAAATAGAATGGTTCTTTTGTTAATACTGCACAATAACATGTGTATCAAATGAATTTATAAATATTTAATAATTACCTATGTTGCAGTTTCATCAATGAAAGAATGAAGAAAATTTGGGGTGATTTGGAAAATTTCATCTTTGCTTCCTTGCCTTGTAAAATTTTGCAAAGTAATAATATCAAAAGAACCATTCTATTTTCATTTAGAATTATCCACTTGGCAATAAATCTAAAATAGTATGAAATACATCATTTCTTTTAAAAAACTGGAGTGGCCTAATAATTATGACCGGTCGTGTATATAATATTTATTTAGAATTTATAATATAAATTAGATCACTTGATAAGGCACGGATAGTGTCGAAACAAAATGGCTACTTTTGTAGTGATGTTATAGCATATTTATGTTATAAATTCTGAATAAATATTTTTCGCTTTATTGAGCACTTTTTTAAGAATAGTGTTTCTTTGGTTAAAGAATTTTACTCCATCCTTACCTACCCTCTACTTTCTTATATATATACATATATGTATACTCTAAGAGTTTCTTTTCTCGCACTTCCCGCCTGTGGAACTCCCTACCGATTTCTTCCTTCCCTGATAACTACAATCTTCAAAAATTTAATTGTAACGTCAATTGCCATCTTCTGTCTTCTTTTTTCTTCTTTCTTTTTTATCCTTTCTTCGATCATCAATATTCTCGGACTTCTCACTCTCTTTCACTCGCTGTGATCCCCTGTGTCTTGGTGGCATTTTCAACTTGCTTACGGTAATTTCTAAACAAAAAAGCTCTGTGAAATCAACGAAGCTAATTAACAGTAACTAGCCGACACTGTCGTTCACCTTAAATTATAGTTAAAAATATTCTGCTATACAAAAACATTTACTTACCAAAATTAGATAGTTATTATTTCATTAATATATAAGGGGTAACCATTTACTAATAATTACTTTATTTGAGGCACTCGACAGGAATGGCGAAGCCCGAACTGTCGCCTTGGATATCTCTAAAGCGTTCGACAGAGTTTGGCATGCTGGCCTTCTATGCAAACTGCGGAGATATGGTATAACTGGACAATTGTTTGAACTAATCCAGTCATTTCTATCTAACCGCACATTGAAAGTGGTATTAAACGGACATGCCTCCCAGAGCTACCATACGAACGCGGGTGTCCCTCAAAGCTCTATCCTAGGTCCTACGCTCTTTCTGATCTACATTAATGATCTCCCTGATACCATAATATCCCAAGTAGGTATGGACGCCGATGACACCACAGTTTACTCTCGCCTCAATCAAAAATCTGGTGTGGGCGACAAAGGTAACCTTGCAGCCGAGCTTGGAAAGGACATCCAATCCGTAGTGGACTGGGGTAAGAAATGGCTCGTAAATTTTAATGCTTCTAAAACGAAGCTACTATCAATTAACCACCATAGACAACCACACCTACCTCCCATTAGCATGAACCAGGCTTGCCTCCCAGAGAGTAAAACACTGCACCTCCTTGGTCTCATACTTACAGCGAACCTCAAGTGGAATGACTATATCGAATCCATTGCTAAATCTGCTGCTATGAAAGTCGCTTCCCTGTGCAGGGCCCGGAGGGTTTTTCCGTCTGAATCTATCCTGCACATTTATAAATCTACCATCCGCCCGTGCATTGAACACTGTTGCCATATCTGGTCGGGTGTTCCTGCTATTCTCCTTGGGCTTCTCGACAAGGTACAGCGGAGGGTCTGTAATGTGATCGATAATGACTTGGCAGACCGCCTGCAGTCTCTCTCTCACCGGCGCGACGTGGCTTCCCTGTGTCTCTTCTATAAATACTTCCATGGCTTCTGCTCTGATGAACTTAGATCACTCGTGCCCCTTAGGTTCGAATTTGCACGAGATACTAGATTAGCAACTAGATCTCACCCTTTTACATTGAAACCGATAAAATGCAACCACAACTTCTACTCCAACAGTTTATTTTCTCGTACTTCCCGACTCTGGAATTCCCTTCCACATGACTGCTTCCCCGACGGCTACAATCTCCAGGAGTTTAAATGTAAGGTCAATAGACACCTCCTAATACAATAACTCGCTTCCATTCTTTCAAACACTCTTCCCATCCTCCCAACTATCTATCACCCACCTTCTGACATCTCCTATATCTAACCACTTTTTGTATTTACCTTCCCCTATGTAGCCCCAAGCGCAATAGTGGCAGTGGAATGCCTTGCTTGGGGTGAAACGATTAAAAAAAAATTTACTTAACTTAAATAATGCTAAGCTTTGTTGTCTATTTACTATTACGAGCATCTTATATAGATATTCCTAAGATCTAATTATATCAACAAACCACATTAAAACACATCCTGAAAAAAAAAACTTTTACAAAAACATCGCCACAATCTAAAACGCATCTAACACATTTATTGTAGCCATATCCCCATCATCAAATGTTTTATAATGTAGTTAGTCAACACTAAGAGCTAGTTTATCGCGATCTCTTAAATTTACTCACCCACCTCCACCCTCCAAATCTATAACCCATTCAACGTAGACTTACCTTTCTATTGGTTAATCTAAACGTACCCATAAAAATATTCTTAATTCTGTCCTTATGCCCCATTAACTGTCTGCAAAAGAGTAATGCATAGTTTTTAAAATTCCTTAAAAATTATTCCTATCATCATTGATCAACCATTGTCTGACGAATCGCAGTTAATAGTACTGCAACATGATAGCTTTTATGTCGTGATGTAAAACGTTTTTACTATAGCTATTTATA
>JBBBDQ010001063.1:1150000-1212500 GCA_037127315.1 Ascarosepion bandense | reverse complement strand
TTTCGGACATGAATTATGTAGAAATTGTTTAAATGTCTTGTATGTCCGAACGCTTTCGGCTATTCTTTTGTCGGTACCTGGGGTACCGACAAAAGAGCTAACTGATTATTATTTTTTTAATATTACGGATGAAAAACATTTAACAAAAAAAATAAAAAAATAAAACATTTATTTTATTCCAACGAGAAATGGTTAAAAAGAAAGCGATGTTTTTTTTTTTGTTATTTAAAAAAAAAAAAAAAAGAGATTCGCTTTTCCAAGATTTCGAATTGGCTTAAAATAGGAATGAAATATAATCATACTATATGATTGTCGCTATCCAGCGAGACAGCTGGAAGGTAAAGTCAAACTCAAGTTGTTGAAACAGATGAGACATTACTAACAATGCGTAAACAAAGGTGATTAAGGAAGGGAAATTCATATTTTTTAGATTCATATTTTCTCAGATAGAATTCGGTAAAGGATAGCTGATATGGACGGAGGTCAGATGTCAATCGACCGTGTTGAAATAAGTACAACAGGAACGCTATCCGTAGACGAGAGAAAGAATTGAAAATTTCTTATTTTCCTAAACCGTCGGCGAAATATGGCCGATATAATTAGAAGTCAAATGTCAGAACCACCATGTTGAAATACGTGTAACAGACCCGCGAAACGTAGACGGAAAAACAATTTAAGAGAAAATTTTATTTTCTCTCTTCCCGGCGGAATACAGCCGATACATACCTGCATGATTAGAAGGTCAGAATATCAGGTTGGCCTTAGTGTAAACAAGGTGATTAAGGAAAGGGATTTTTATTCATATTTCTCCAGATTGGAATTTGTCGAATAGAGCAGAGGTTAAGTTGATCTGTTGGGAGAAGAAAAAGGACAATTATTAATTACTGGAAAATAACTATTTAAAATTTCCCTGAGGGAGGCTGACTTCATGTAATAACTCTGCCCAAAGCGGAGGGAGAAAATTTTCCAGGATTGGAAATAAGAAATAAAGGTAGAAAGAAAAGTAAGGCGACAAAGAGTTTGGCGTCATGTAATAATTCCGCCCAAAGCGAAGGAGGAGAACAGTCTATGATTGGTTGTGTGAACCAGAGAAGGAGGACTGGTTGAATGTTAGGATATTTGCATAACACCCCTTATGCGTCCTCACCACAAGAGCCCGCAGAGGCCAAAGACAGTTCCTCGAAGTTTCCAGTAAGGAGTGAGACGAAGTCAGTTCGAGTCACCGCAGCCTGCCGCCAACCGTAGAGCTCCGACCGGAGGTGAAGTGAATTTGCAGTCAAAGTTTGAAATTGCCAACCAAAGTTTAAAATAATAACAACCAAAGTTATCTGTCGAAGAAGAGAAAAACCCTGACGAAAACCTCATGTCAAACTGATGATAATAATCAAAAGAAAAACACTGGCAAACATTTTCGCAAAGTACAAACAGTAGTGCTTGAATTACCAGTTTCCTGATTAAAGAAACTGGTCAAAACTTTCGTCCCGTCGCCACTTAATAGGGACGGGTTGAGGAGAAGACGAACTGTAATTATTTTTCTCTTAATTTTTTGTCTATAATTACTATTTAGAGTCTATGCAGGCGTCATTCATTTCATTTCTATAATTGGTGCCGTTTTATTTCCACAATTGTGCGCGCGTATCCAACTTGATTTAGCTTGGCGGAGATACCTCAGCGAGAATTCAGCTTAACTCTCTCAAGATCAAAATCACAACTTGGGTAAGAGAGATTAGAGTTAAAGAGGTCAACCTAAGGACCAGCTGGTGTGTCAACGCCATCAACGACCAACGAGTGCGAGCTGACGGGTTATTCTTAGACCAGGATCGATCCTGGCACAAAGGACAACAGGCCACGAATGCTCTCTGGGGTATGCTGCGTCACACTTACCTATTATCAATGATTTTCTTACTTGAAAATGCCTAAATGGATAACCAAAAGCGTTCGGATATAGAGTCGTTGCGTCCGTGGGTAAGAAGCTGCTGAGCGGATAATAAGACTTCAACCCTTTTCATGCTTTCAATCGTATTGAGGCTGGAAAGTGAGGGTTGAGCAATCCCAGCCCCGGTAGGGTAGCAAATTTTGGGTCGAATATGACTTTCTGGAAAGTGAGGGTTGAGCAATCCCAGCCCCGGTAGGGTAGCAAATTTTGGGTCGAATATGACTTTTGCAAAGATAAAACATAGCAGAAAAGTGGTTGCAGAGTTGAAAACTGTGTAGAAAATATTGAACTCGGCTGGAAAGTAAGGATTGGTTAGCGTCAGACCAGATATGGCACTTGTAAAGATAAAGCAGATATTTCTTGCAATGATAAAATGAGTTGACCATTTTTTAGAGGATCGTTAGCAACGGATTGTAAAAACATGAACACTTTTATCTGGAATTGGATCTTAAACTGCCAATTCCATATTCTGTGTTGTTAACCATTACACTAATCGCCATCTGATTTCTTGTAAAAAGTTTTTTTTTTATTGTCGTAAATTCTAAAGAACGACAAAAAATGTTTAGTCTATACAAAACAATTTCTACCCGATGACCCAAGAGAAATATTTTTATAGGATCCGAAAACCAACATCAAGTTATATTTTTCAAAGTTCACGAAACAACAGGTGACTGCATTAATTTTTGTGATTAAATGTTTCACTCAATGATGCTGGACAGCTGAGAAAGAGGTCGGCCATTTTTTTTAATATACATTATAAAAACGCCAGACATTGTAGGATCTTTTGTCTCCGCTTGTGGTTTTTTTTTTATTTTACATTGTATAAACACCATACATACGAAACCTTATAAAAACAATTGATAAATACATACATACATACATACATACATACATACATATATATATATATATATATATATCTGTGTGTGTGTGTGTGTGTGTGTGTGCGCGCGCGCGCGCGCTTCGTTAAAAACGACTGACAACGTACCGAGGTTACGTTTGTTATTTAAATTTGTATTTTTCTAATTGTGTTTGTGTGTCCTTAGAAATATATTCTGGACATCATTTTACCATGTGTCGTAATTTACCACGTAATACACATTTTTTAAAAACTTTTAAGCCTAAAAGTTAGTTGTTCTTTTTTTACAAGAGAAGAAAGTGTCAACTGCTTTATATCTGCCCGTGTCGCCATATTCGTCACGGTACTATCGAAAGTAATTCATATCTATGGTCCAATCTAATTAATATGCGTTAAATCACTAACCGAATATTGTAAGTGCGTCATAAAAAAATATTCGCATAGATATTAAGAACAGTATGGTTCGCTTTAAAGTTATCTGCGTCAGAGATAGTTTCACCCAAGTTCATCATTTTTTATACCGCCGTAGTCTACAGGTTTATGTTGTCTTTTTTCCTCAAACAGGAAGTAGTAGTTTTTTATACTAATATTCAGGGCCGTAGCCGATGCTAAAAAAACACCGGGCACAGAGAAAATTGCCCGGATTTATTAGTTGACAATGTGATGACGTCATCAGTGTCATCCGTTTCCAGAAACTATGATTTTTGCGGATTTTTTCGGCTATTCCAATGGAAATTAGGCACAGAACGTGAACGAAAGCAGGAAATCGGGTTCGGACTTTTTGAGTATAATCAGTCTTTTCTCCCAAAATTAATAAATAAACAGATTTTTACTGCGTTCATTCGGATGTTTTCTTCGCTTTTCTTTCTTTCTTTCTTTCTTTCTTTCTTTGTGAATTGTTTCCCGGATTTTCACTATGATTGCACGGATCGGCCCGGACCCGTGCCCGGTGAGCCCGGTAGTCAGATACGGCCATGTAAATATTCACCCAACACACACACAGAGAGAGAGAGAGAGAGAGAGAGAGAGAGAGAGAGAGAGAGAGAGAGAAACAAGACAAAGATGTGAAAGAAGGGAGACATAGAGAGAGAGAGACAGAGAGAGAGAGAGAGAATAAAAGCGGGAATAAAAAATAAGAGTGAAGACGAATGATTTTGCATTTTTGTTTAGAAAGAAAGAATGAGAAGAAAGCAACAGAAAGAGAGAGAGAGAGTGGGAAAGAAAGAGAGTGAGGGAGGAAGGAAGGTGTTTTGTTTGGGACCCTAACAGGTGTTACCACCCCAGATTTGGGTGAACCTAGTATTGTAATTCAATGAACAAAAGGTTCATTAAACGGTCAGGGTATTTAAATTGATTTTATTCTGAAGTATTTTGGGTCATAAAATACAACTGAACTCATTTAGATACTTGTTTGATCATTTTTGGAATTAAATATCCTACATTGTGACAACAGAAGATCTACCAAGAATGGTGAAATGTTGTAAGAACCTCGTCAGAATTTTACTGTAGACAATCTACCGATATAGTAAATTGTTTCCTCTTTTAATTAAAGTAGTATTTTTTAAATCAAAATTGTGGCCAGTCTCATTAAGGTGGGCAACTAATGCACTTAATGTGTTGTTTTGTAATCTTTTATTTAAATTCTTTGTGGTTTCTAAAGTATTTCTTGTGACAATTATTGCAGGTGATAGAGAAGTGATGCGTTTAATGTGTTGTTTCTTCTTACTCTAACCCCCTACGCTCTAGTGGCAGTCTTGCTATGCTCAGGGTAAAATGATTAAAAATTACATAAATGAAATAAACTTAAGCATACTTCAATAAACAAAATGTTTAAATAGGATGCTAGGGTATTGTAATTCAATGAACAAAAACTTCAATAAAAGGTCCGGTTATTTAAATAAATTTTATTCTGAAGTATTTTAGATATAAGATAAAACTGATTTCAGTTAAATGCTTTTTGTTTTCGTCATTTTTGGTATTAAATATCCCACATTGTGACAACAGAAGATCTGCTAAGAACCTCGACAAAAATTTACTGTGGATGATCTAACAATTAAATCACTTTATAAACATTTTCGTCTTAACAAATTGTTTCATTTTTTAGAGTAGCATTTTTTAAAATCAAAATCATTGTCAGTCTCGTTACGGTGAATAACGAATACATTTAATGTGTTGTTTTGTAAAAGATCCCTCTTGTGTTCAGATAATCTTTTATTTAATCTTTCTTGAATCCTGTTCATCTTTTATTGTTCCTTCAATACCTTTGTACCCAGTGTTTTTTCTTACTCTAACCCTCTGTGCTCTGGTGGCAGTCTTGCCTTGCTTTGGGTGAAATGATTAAAAATAATTAATAAATAAATAAAATAAACTTAAGCATTCTTCAATAAATAAAAAGTTCAATAAAAGGTCAGGGTATTTAAATTGATTTTTTTTAGATGTATTTTGGTATAAATACAGTTGATTTCATTTAAATACTTTTTTTTTCTGATCATTTTTGGTATTAAATATCCCATATTGTGATAATAAAAGATCTCCCAAGAATGGTGAGATGTCAGAAGCTCGACACAAATTTACGGGGGAAGATCTACTAACCAAATCATTTTCTAAACAATTTCGTCTTAAAAAATTGTTTCCTCTTTTAATTAAAGTAGCATGTTTTTAAAATCAAAATTCTCGTCAGTCTCGTTACGGAGGAAGATGTTTTGTTTGAGAGTTCACTATTTTCAAATAACTGGGACCCTAAGAGGTGTTACCACTCCCCTAGGTTATGGTAGATCTAGGAACAACATCGGTTAAGGGGTGGTTTCCCGCTCTTTAAAACTTTCAGTCTGCCGGGTATGTGGTTGGTGTAATGGGTAATTGCTCGAAAGCGTTAAACGGAGGGTCCAGGTCTAGTTTCAGTTTGGCTTTCTAGATTCACTAATGAGTAAAAAACTCTTGTGAACGGTATTAATCCACATGTCCCCCTATCTACAAGTTAATTAGTAATATTTGTGTCACTAAATCATTCTTATTTCCACCAAAATAAATTAACAAACAACTGATTTCATTTAGATACGTTTTTATCTTTAAATATCCCATATTGTGATAATAGAAGATCTAAACCTCGACACAAATCTACTGGGAATGACCTACCAATTAAATCATTTTCGTCTTAAGAAATTGTTTCCTCTTTTAATTAGAGTAGCATTTTTTAAAATCAAAATTATGGTCAGTCTCGTAACGGTGAGTAACTAATGCATTTAATGTGTTGTTTTGTAAAATATCCCTCTTGTGTTCAGATAATCATTTATTTAAATTCTTGTTGAATCACGTTCGTCTTTTATCCTTTCTTCAGTAACTTTGTACCCAGTCTTTTTTCTTGTTGTAATCCGCTGCGCACTAGTGCCGGTCCCACCTTGCTTGCGGGTGACGGGATGTAAAGAGAAACATATACAGTGGAACCTGTCGTATGCGACCACCCCTGCTGCCATAAAAAACTGGTCGTATACGGCAGGTAGTCGTTCACTAAGGGCTCATAGTCATGACCTATTTACGCCAGGAACGTATACTCCACTCACCAAAATGTACATATTAGAATTTTACCATGTAATCTGGTAATAAATAAATGGGAACATAAGAAAATGTCCTAACTTTAAAGAAATTTATTCAGCATACTTCATTTCAAAATTTTAAAAAACGTATTTACAATGGTCAACAAGAGACCAAAATATTCATTCACAAAAAATATTTATTAAGTGGATTTAAAAAGTCTACGGTTTCAGTTTTTTTCTTAGAAGTGAGTGATAGCAAAAGAGATTCTGAAAATAAATACATGGGAAAAAACAGACAAAAAACTGACAGCGATCGTGGCTGGTGGGTAGAGAAACAGAGAAATAGAAATAGATATACCCAGTTAGAAATAGGGTAGATAGATAAACAAAAAAATAAAAGAACGAAAGAGATAGACATTTGAGAAAGGGACAAAATTGTGATTTTCCCAATCCTTGAATTTATCCAAGTCAGTACAGAGACTGCGATAAATCCCTTGAACATATCAAATGCAATACATGTTGTACAAAACAGCCGATGTTTGACCGGGAGGTGAACACAGGCAATGTATATTTCAACAAGAAATAACAGTTTGATACAACACTACAATAACAAAACAATGAGGAAATGTTCCTGGCTTAGATCAAATCAAAATGAAATAGATTACTCATTTAGTTTCTCCTAATTTACAAGTTCGCAGTGTACGACCAAAATGGATTTTTTTTAAGCGGTCGCTTGATCAGTGATTTTTACTCGTTGATGTCAGTCGCTGGTCGCGTTCTGTAGGTGGTCGCTCATTAAAGGTCAATTAACATTAGCAAATCGTCCGTGCATAGGAAAACGGTCGATAAAAACAGGTGGGCGTTGACGAAGAGGGTCGCATACAGCAGATTACACCGATTCTTGTTCAAAAACATTTAAATTTGGTCGATAAATGTTAGTTTTTTTTGGTGAGCAGATATCCAGTAGAAATGTGATCTACAATTTTTAAACTTTTAGTCAAGGAAAAATGGTTATTGTTTAACATAAGCAAAAGTTATAGATGTGAGACGGTGGCGGGTTATTCTATAGACGCGATGGTTTTAAGTATTTTTTGTGAACGTTGTATGATATACGGCCATGCACCGAATGATCTTTTGCTCTGCAATAAATATCTGTAGTATTTTTTTGCTTTCATTGCGCATGCGTGGAAGAGATTACTGCCCAATAAAATCAATTTATTACCATTTTATGACGAGAATGACTCCATATGATTCTGATGGCTTTTTATCAAAATTCCCTAGATCAATAGATTCTTTGCTATTATTATTGTTTTATGTTTAGCTATTATTATTATTATCATTATTATTATTATTAAAATGATGATTAATATTCATTATTAATATTAAAATACAATCATCATAACACCTTTGTAATTATTTAAAGATTGGCGTGGAATAAAACCGGTAATAAAATAATATCATTGAAAATGCTTGATCTAAAATACAAAAATAAGATGGACTGAAAACAGTAATCTTTTTTTATAATAAACAACCTTATATATATATATATATATATATATATATATATACCGGCCGCCTGAAGATTGCGTCCAACGCGCTTGAAACTATTAGTTTTGTTCGGTCACTGTTTCAGCAGAAATCAATTTTCAAATATATATATATATATATATATATATATATATATATATAGTGTTAACTATAAGAGACAATGAATCTGCATTATGTTTCATCATGAGCCGTTCTAAACATCGTATTTTGGCTTTAATTTCAGGTAAAAATAAAGACAAAAAATCTCCAACATTTGGATATTTTTTTTATTAAATTGGTTCTAAGGTTTCGGTTCACATGAGCCATCTTCAGAGAGTTTACAAGAACAAACTTAATAAAAAATTATCTAAATGTTGGAGAATTTTTGTCTTTATTTTCAACTGAAAATACGATGCATATCTATATATATATATATATATATATATATATATATATATATATATATATATATATAGGTATTGATGTCAAGTCCGTGAATGGCGACAATAATCCAAGAATATTTATATTTTTCCCGAATGGAACGAATATAGTGTGTTTGTTTAAATAAGTTAATTTAACTCATATAAATTAATTATAATTTGTAACCACTCTAAATGATATGTTGAGTGTTATATATATATATATATATATATACTTCTTGTCTCACTCAGGTGTTCGGATTTTTTTTTTAATCGTATCATCCCGAGCAAGGCGGTAACGCCACTGATGTGCAGGGGACTACGTAATAGTGAGAAGATTGGAAAAGAGAAAGCCGGAAACCACATCCTAAACAGGGAACAAGGGATGAGCCTCCTGACCTGTTCAATAGACGTAGGTGGAGTGTGAACCGGGCGATAGATAGATCTATCTACTCCAATTGAAAAAAAAAAAACAAAGTGAGAAGATTGGAAAAGAGAAAGCTGGAAACCACATCCTAAACAGGGAACCAGGGATGAGCCTCTTAACCTGTTCAATAGACGTGGGTTGAGTGTGAACGGGGCGATATTTTGTTTGCTTTATTTTCCCTACGTCTTAATCTAAGATACTCAATAGTAAGTTCATCAATATATATGTTGCCGTCATTTTAGCCGACATATCAATACAAATATTTTTCTACTCGTAAAATAATAATAATTAATAATTAAATAATAATAATAATAATTAATAATAATAATAATTAGTATCCCTGATCTAAAATGAAACAATAATAAGATGGTTTAAAGCTAGTAATACAAATATGATAGTGAAAATGCTTTATCTGAGACAAATGTGTAATAATTAACGATAATCCCTTGTCTAAAACTTAGGAAAATAGAATAATTTCTTTTGTTTGTTACATTGTCCTTTCTATACTCAGTTTTTATCAAATTACACGGTTTAAAGAAACAACAGCTATCAAGTTAGAGAGTTCAAATTGGTGGAATAAAGAGAGATAACCAGAGACTCGTGAAAAGCGAGAAAGGGTGATAGCCAATAACAAATAGCCGTCGTTGTTTGAATGTTCAGCATCGCCATCTATGTCGACAGGGAGTTCATTTTTTTTTTTTATTATTTAAGTGTCTGGATGGTTTAGGGCGCGTCATGTGACTGTACCCTAGGGATTAAGGTCATACAAACAATGGGTCCAGATATGTAATGAATGACAATCTTAAAAAAAAATAGAGTCACCGTAAAGGAATGGCCTTAGCTGGCACGTCGTCTTCATTCCTGCAACGCTGACAAAAATGGGTTATTTTATCAAGCACTGTTTTCGCATCCCATCGGATATTAATCATGAAGGCAAGACGCAATTGTATTCCAAGTATTTCCTCAAACCGATCTTATCCAAACAGCAACACGTGATTTTTCTTTGACTTGAACGTGATGCTTCAAAGAGCTTTGATCGTCTTCTGTTTGAGGATTCTCAAATTTTCTGTACTTACATGATTTTGACATCGGTAATTTGCAGGTGGGTGTGCGCTGTGGTGCAGTGGATATCGGCACGGAGGGAGAAATCGGAGAGCAGAGTTCGAATTCCAACTGGATTCGTTGCATTGACATACTCGCAAATACCCCTGGAAAAAGTATTATTAAACTGTCTCTTCTCCCTGGATATAAGGGTTAAATAACAGGACAGATTGAGTTTTATAGCTTTGCCTGGCAACCAATCTAATACAGAAAGTAATGGCAAACTACTGCGGTAAAAATTTTTTCCCCAATCATTCATATCTCTTTCGAGACATGATCGCCTAAGCGTTTATCATGTATGGCACTTAACTGACTGAATTTGCAGCTTGCTGACCGTTTTGTTAATGGCAATAAATTATTTTCGTTTAACAACGGATAGTTTATGCTTTGATCCTGCTTATTGTATTACCTGAAGTTATTTTTTCCGGGTCTGCCATCAATACCATGTCTTCTGCATGTTTTAGATTGTGACAGCCTTCAAAACTTAACCATAATCCTAATATACACAATGCTTCAAGCAAATTACAAAACTTTTCTATCCCTACCCGTGAGCCAGGATGAATTTGCAACCGCCAGGGAGCCATTTGAAATATCCGAGAAACGTGCAAAGATAGAATGCCAAATCAGCTTCCTAAAACGATATCTCATAAGCAACATGGTGACCGACACCCACTTCCCGACATGCCTCAAATTACCAAGCCACAAACAAACGCTGGACTGCCTGCATGGGTTCTGCATAAAATTTCATCTTAATACAGTATAACCCGGATATAAGAAACCCGGACATAATAAAGATTTTCTCTGTTCCCAAATTAGAGCCTGTGGCAATATATATAAAATATATAAAACCCGGATATAAGAGAAACCCGAATATAAGATAACGTTTATCCGGTCCCGACAACTCTCTTATGTCAGAGTCACACTGTAATAACATCAACGTTTGGGAGATGAAACTTCGCTTTCAGTAAGTTTGTGACCTTCTTCATGACACCATAATGTTTGTTAGAAAAGATTAGCAAAAAGATAAAATTTCAAAAAATAATTGCTAAAATACTTCAGAGATCACAAAAAGAAGAAAAAATAATTAAAATAAAATAAAATACACAAAATGAAGTGAAATAAAATACAAGAAGTATAAGCACACACACACACACACACACACACACACACACACACACACACACACACACACACACACTAGTCATAAAAAGCCCTCTCCCACTTTGGCGAAAGTCGAACTAACGGTCAGGTCAACACATACTAACCACATATTAAAGCAGACTGATACATCAGAGTCAGGATGTGCGTTCTGGTGCAGTGGATATCGGCTCGGAATGAGAAATCGGGGAGCCGAGTTCGAATTCCAATTAAATTCATGGCAGTCACTTACGCGCAAATACCCATGGGAAAGGTATTAATCCGTCTATTCCTTCCAGTTATGGATTAAATAACAGGACAGATTGGTTTCTATAGCCTTGGCTGGCAACCAGTCTTCCGCAGAAAGCAATGTCAACCTACTGCAGGATAATCTTCTGCCCAGTCAGTCATGTCTCTTTCGATACATGATCGCCCAAGCGTGTATCACGTATGGCACTTAACTGACTGACTGATACATAAAAATCCCAAATATCAATCACACATGTACATACCATAAACACACACACACACACATACATGCTCTAGCACACATACACACACACACTCACTCACTACAATTAACGACAGCAGCAGCAGCAGCAGCAGCCAGGAAGGACCATTCGTTGAAAGGCACGGACTCAAACGCAAGCTCTTCTAAAATTCTGAAGATGAGCATTTAATCTCGAAATATGAATGTATAATAAACAAGTATTACCCAACCACTTCTTTACGTTCCTTTATTTTACAAAACGAATTGTGACAGCCTTCAAAACCTGACCATAATCCTAATATACACAATGCTTCAAGCAAATTACATAACTTTCCTGTATTTTAGATTGTTAAGACTGCGCACAGCAAAAATAAATTCTGGTAACCTTAAAATCAAATTGCTGTCGAAGTGAAATAAATCCGGTTAGGAAACGCATCCATGCGTTACACTCCATTAATTTTCTTTACTGGCAATTCTCAAATTTAAAGGAGAATTGTCTACTATAATAACGTTTGAAGTAATAACACATGCACATATGTGTGTGTGCATGTGTATAATATTAATAATAGATACACATATGTGTGTGTGCATGTGTGTAAGAGTAATAATAGATACACATATGTGTGTGTGTGCATGTGTGTAATAGTAATAATAGATACACATATGTGTGTGTGCATGTGTGTAATAGTATTAATAGATACACATATGTGTGTGTGTGCATGTGTGTAATAGTAATAATAGATACACATATGTGTGTGCATGTGTGTAATAGTAATAATAGATACACATATGTGTGTGCATGAGTGTAATAGTAATAATAGATACACATATGTATGTGTGCATGTGTGTAATAGTAATAATAGATACACATATGTGTGTGCATGTGTGTAATAGTATTAATAGATACACATATGTGTGTGTGTGCATGTGTGTAATAGTAATAATAGATACACATATGTGTGTGTGCATGTGTGTAATAGTAATAATAGATACACATATGTGTGTGTGCATGTGTGTAATAGTAATAATAGATACACATATGTGTGTGCATGTGTGTAATAGTATTAATAGATACACATATGTGTGTGTGTGCATGTGTGTAATAGTAATAATAGATACAGATATGTGTGTGCATGTGTAATAGTAATAATAGATACACATATGTATGTGTGCATGTGTTTAATAGTAATAATAGATACACTTATGTGTGTGTGCATGTGTGTATGTACATATACACATATGTGTGTGTGCATGTGTAAGAGTAATAATAGATACACAGATGTGTGTGTGTGTGCTTGTGTGTAATAGTAATAATAGATATACATATGTGTGTGTGCATGTGTGTAAGAGTAATAATAGATACACATATGTGTGTGTGTGTGCATGTGTGTAATAGTAATAATAGATACACATATGTGTGTGCATGTGTGTAAGAGTAATAATAGATACACATATGTGTGTATGTGCATGTGTGTAATAGTAATAATAGATACACATATGTGTGTGCATGTGTGCATATATTAATATATACACATATGTGTGTGTGTGCATGTGTGTAATAGTAATAATAGATACACATATGTGTGTGCATGTGTGTAATAGTACACAGATACACATATGTGTGCATGTGTGTACAGTAATAATAGATACACATATATATGTGCATGTGTGTAAGAGTAATAATAGATACACATATGTGTGTGTGTGCATGTGTGTAATAGTAATAATAGATACACATATGTGTGTGTGCATGTGTGTATATACACAGATACACATATGTGTGTGTGTGCATGTGTAATAGTAATAATACATACACATATGTGTGTGTGAATGTGTGTACAGTAATAATAGATACACATGTGTGTGCATGTGTATAGTAATAATAGATACACATATGTGTGTGTGTGCATGTATGTAATAGTAATAATAGATACACATATGTGTGTGTGCATGTGTAAGAGTAATAATAGATATACATATATGTGCATGTGTGTAATAGTAATACAGATAACATATGTGTGTGTGCATGTGTGTAATAGTAATAATAGATACACATATGTGTGTGTGTGCATGTGTGTGTAGTAATAATAGATACATATGTGCATGTGTGTAATAGTATTAATAGATACACATATGTGTGTGTGCATGTGTGTAATAGTAATAGATACACATATGTGTGTGCATGTGTATATAAATAATAGATACACATATGTGTATGTGTGTAATAGTATTAATAGATACACATATGTATGTGTGCATGTGTGTAATAGTAATAATAGATACACATATGTGTGCATGTGTAATAGTATTAATAGATAGACATATGTGTGTGTGTGCATGTGTGTACAGTAATAATAGATACACATATGCGTGTGCATGTGTGTAATAGTAATAATATATACATATGTATGTGTGCATGTGTGTAATAGTACAATAGATACACATATGTGTGCATGTGTGTAATAAGTATTAATAGATACACATATGTATGTGTGTGCATGTGTGTAATAGTAATAATAGATACACATATGTGTGTGCATGTGTGTAATAGTAATAATAGATACATATGTGTGTGTGTGCATGTGTGTAAGAGTAATAATAGATACACATATGTGTGTGCATGTGTGTAATAGTATTAATAGATACACATATGTGTGTGTGCATGTGTGTAAGAGTAATAGATACACATATGTGTGTGCATGTGTGTAATAGTATTAATAGATACACATATGTGTGTGTGTGTGCATGTGTGTAATAGTAATAATAGATACACATATGTGTGTGCATGTGTGTAATAGTATATGAGATACACATATGTGCATGTGTGCACAGACACAGTAGATACACATATGTGTGTGTGTGCATGTGTGTATATAATAATAGATACACATATGTGTGCATGTGTGTAATAGTATTAATAGATACACATATGTGTGTGTGTGCATGTGTGTAATAGTAATAATAGATACACATATGTGTGTGCATGTGTGTAGTAATAATAGATATACATATGTGTGTGTGTGCATGTGTGTAAGAGTAATAATAGATACACATATGTATGTGTGTATGTGTATAGGTATACAGATACACATATGTATGTGTGCATGTGTGTAATAGGTACTAAATAGATACACATATGTGTGTGTGCATGTGTGTATACACAGATACACATATGTGTGTGTGTGCATGTGTGTAATAGTAATAATAGATACACATATGTGTGTGCATGTGTGTAATAAATACATATACATATGTGTGTGTGTGCATGTGTGTAAGAGTAATAATAGATACACATATATATGTGCATGTGTGTAATAGTAATAATAGATACATACATATGTGTGTGCATGTGTGTAATAGTATTAATAGATACACATATGTGTGTGTGTGCATGTGTGTAATAGTAAATAATAGATACACATATGTGTGTGCATGTGTAATAGTAATAATAGATACACATATGTGTGTGCATGTGTAATAGTAATAATAGATACACATGTGTGTGCATGTGTGTAATAGTATTAATAGATACACATATGTGTGTGTGCATGTGTGTGTAATAGTAATAATAGATACAGATATGTGTGTGCATGTGTGTAATAGTAATAATAGATACACATATGTATGTGTGCATGTGTTTAATAGTAATAATAGATACACTTATGTGTGTGTGCATGTGTGTAATAGTAATAATAGATACACATATGTGTGTGTGCATGTGTGTAAGAGTAATAATAGATACACAGATGTGTGTGTGTGCTTGTGTGTAATAGTAATAATAGATACACATATGTGTGTGTGCATGTGTGTAAGAGTAATAATAGATACACATATGTGTGTGTGTGCATGTGTGTAATAGTAATAATAGATACACATATGTGTGTGTGCATGTGTGTAAGAGTAATAATAGATACACATATGTGTGTATGTGCATGTGTGTAATAGTAATAATAGATACACATATGTGTGTGCATGTGTGTAATAGTATTAATATATACACATATGTGTGTGTGTGCATGTGTGTAATAGTAATAATAGATACACATATGTGTGTGCATGTGTGTAATAGTAATAATAGATACACATATGTGTGTGCATGTGTGTAATAGTAATAATAGATACACATATATATGTGTGCATGTGTGTAAGAGTAATAATAGATACACATATGTGTGTGTGCATGTGTGTAATAGTAATAATAGATACACATATGTGTGTGTGCATGTGTGTAATAGTAATAATAGATACACATATGTGTGTGTGTGCATGTGTGTAATAGTAATAATACATACACATATGTGTGTGTGAATGTGTGTAATAGTAATAATAGATACACATATGTGTGTGCATGTGTGTAATAGTAATAATAGATACACATATGTGTGTGTGTGCATGTATGTAATAGTAATAATAGATACACATATGTGTGTGTGCATGCGTGTAAGAGTAATAATAGATACACATATGTGTGTGTGCATGTGTGTAATAGTAATAATAGATAAATATATATGTGTGTGTGTGCATGTGTGTAATAGTAATAATAGATACACATATGTGTGTGTGTGCATGTGTGTAATAGTAATAATAGATACACATATGTGTGTGCATGTGTAATAGTATTAATAGATACACATATGTGTGTGTGTGCATGTGTGTAATAGTAATAATAGATACACATATGTGTGTGCATGTGTGTAATAGTAATAATAGATACACATATGTGTGCATGTGTGTAATAGTATTAATAGATACACATATGTATGTGTGCATGTGTGTAATAGTAATAATAGATACACATATGTGTGTGCATGTGTGTAATAGTATTAATAGATAGACATATGTGTGTGTGCATGTGTGTAATAGTATTAATAGATACACATATGCGTGTGCATGTGTGTAATAGTAATAATAGATACACATATGTATGTGTGCATGTGTGTAATAGTAACAATAGATACACATATGTGTGTGCATGTGTGTAATAGTATAATAGATATACATACACATATGTGTGTGTGTGCATGTGTGTAATAGTAATAATAGATACACATATGTGTGTGTGCATGTGTAATAGTAATAATATATACACATATGTGTGTGTGTGCATGTGTGTAAGAGTAATAATAGATACACATATGTGTGTGCATGTGTGTAATAGTATTAATAGATACACATACGTGTGTGTGTGTGTGTGCATGTGTGTAAGAGTAATAATAGATACACATATGTGTGTGCATGTGTGTAATAGTATTAATAGATACACATATGTGTGTGTGCATGTGTGTAATAGTAATAATAGATACACATATGTGTGTGCATGTGTGTAATAGTAATAAGAGATACACATATATGTGTGCATGTGTGTAATAGTATACATAGATACACATATGTGTGTGTGTGTGCATGTGTGTAATAGTAATAATAGATACACATATGTGTGTGCATGTGTGTAATAGTATTAATAGATACACATATGTGTGTGTGTGCATGTGTGTAATAGTAATAATAGATACATATATGTGTGTGCATGTGTGTAATAGTAATAATAGATACACATATGTGTGTGTGTGCATGTGTGTAAGAGTAATAATAGATACACATATGTATGTGTGCATGTGTGCAATAGTACACACAGATACACATATGTATGTGTGCATGTGTGTAATAGTAACAATAGATACACATATGTGTGTGCATGTGTGTAATAGTATTAATAGATACACATATGTGTGTGTGTGCATGTGTGTAATAGTATTAACAGATACACATATGTGTGTGCATGTGTGTAATAGTAATAATAGATACACATATGTGTGTGTGTGCATGTGTGTAAGAGTAATAATAGATACACATATATATGTGTGCATGTGTGTATGTACACAGATACACATATGTGTGTGCATGTGTGTAATAGTATTAATAGATACACATATGTGTGTGTGTGCATGTGTGTAATAGTAATAATAGATACACACATATGTGTGTGCATGTGTGTAATAGTAATAATAGATACACATATGTGTGTGCATGTGTGTAATAGTAATAATAGATACACATATGTGTGTGCATGTGTAATAGTATTAATAGATACACATATGTGTGTGTGTGCATGTGTGTAATAGTAATAATAGATACACATATGTGTGTGCATGTGTGTAATAGTAACAATAGATACACATATGTGTGTGTATGTGTGTAATAGTATTAATAGATACACATATGTGTGTGTGTGCATGTGTGTAATAGTAATAATAGATACACATATGTGTGTGCATGTGTGTAATAGTATTAATAGATACACATATGTGTGTGTGTGCATGTGTGTAATAGTAATAATAGATACACATATATGTGTGTGCATGTGTGTAATAGTATTAATAGATACACATATGTGTGTGTGCATGTGTGTAATAGTATTAATAGATACACATATGTGTGTGTGTGCATGTGTGTAATAGTATTAATAGATACACATATGTGTGTGTGTGCATGTGTGTAATAGTAATAATAGATACACACATATGTGTGTGCATGTGTGTAATAGTAATAACAGATACACATATGTGTGTGCATGTGTGTAATAGTAATAATAGATACACATATGTGTGTGCATGTGTGTAATAGTATTAATAGATACACATATGTGTGTGTGTGCATGTGTGTGTAATAGTAATAATAGATGCACATATGTGTGTGCATGTGTGTAATAGTAACAATAGATACACATATGTGTGTGCATGTGTGTAATAGTATTAATAGATACACATATGTGTGTGTGTGCATGTGTGTAATAGTAATAATAGATACACATATGTGTGTGCATGTGTGTAATAGTAATAATAGATACACATATGCGTGTGTGTGCATGTGTGTATATAATAATAGATACACATATATATGTGTGCATGTGTGTAATAGTAATAATAGATACACATATGTGTGTGCATGTGTAATAGTATTAATAGATACACATATGTGTGTGTGTGCATGTGTGTAATAGTAATAATAGATACACATATGTGTGTGTGCATGTGTGTAATAGTGACAATAGATACACATATGTGTGCATGTGTGTAACAGTAATAATAGATACACATATGTGTGTGCATGTGTGTAATAGTATTAATAGATACACATATGTGTGTGTGTGCATGTGTGTAATAGTAATAATAGATACACATATGTGTGTGCATGTGTGTAATAGTAATAATAGATACACATATGTGTGTGCATGTGTGTAATAGTAATAATAGATACACATATGTGTGTGCATGTGTGTGTAATAGTATTAATAGATACACATATGTGTGTGTGTGCATGTGTGTAAGAGTAATAATAGATACACATATGTGTGTGCATGTGTGTAATAGTGGTCATAGATACACATATGTGTGTGCATGTAATAGTAATAATAGATACACATATGTGTGTGCATGTGTGTAATAGTATTAATAGATACACATATGTGTGTGTGTGCATGTGTTTAATAGTAATAATAGATACACATATGTATGTGTGCATGTGTAATAGTAATAATAGATACACATATGTGTGTGCATGTGTGTAATAGTAATAATAGATACACATATGTGTGTGCATGTGTGTAAGAGTAATAATAGATACACATATGTATGTGTGCATGTGTGTAATAGTAATAATAGATACACATATGTGTGTGCATGTGTGTAATAGTATTGATAGATACACATATGTGTGTGTGCATGTGTGTAATAGTAATAATAGATACACATATGTGTGTGCATGTGTGTAATAGTAATAATAGATACACATATGTGTGTGCATGTGTGTAATAGTAATAATAGATACACACATGTGTGTGTGCATGTGTGTAAGAGTAATAATATATACACATATGTGTGTGTGTGCATGTGTGTAATAGTAATAATAGATACACACATGTGTGTGTGCATGTGTGTAATAGTAATAATAGATACACATATGTGTGTGTGTGCATGTGTGTAAGAGTAATAATAGATACACATATGTGTGTGTGTGTGCATGTGTGTAATAGTAAAAATAGATACACATATGTGTGTGTGCATGTGTGTAAGAGTAATAATAGATACACATATGTGTGTGTGTGCATGTGTGTAATAGTAATAATAGATACACATATGTGTGTGCATGTGTGTAATAGTAATAATAGATACACATATGTGTGTGTGCATGTGTGTAAGAGTAATAATAGATACACATATCTATGTGTGCATGTGTGTAATAGTATGGACATACACATATGTGTGTGTGTACATATGTGTGTAATAGTAATAATAGATACACATATGTGTGTGAGCATGTGTGTAAGAGTAATAATAGATACACATATGTGTGTGTGCATGTGTGTAATAGTAATAATAGATAAACATATGTGTGTGTGCATGTGTGTAATAGTAATAATAGATACACATATGTGTGTGTGCATGTGTGTAATAGTAATAATAGATACACATATGTGTGTGTGCATGTGTGTAAGAGTAATAATAGATACACATATGTGTGTGTGCATGTGTGTAATAGTATCAATAGATACACATATGTGTGTGTGCATGTGTGTAATAGTAACAATAGATACACATATGTGTGTGTGCATGTGTGTAATAGTAATAATACATACACATATGTGTGTGTGCATGTGTGTAAGAGTAATAATAGATACACATATGTGTGTGTGCATGTGTGTAATAGTAATAATAGATACACATATGTGTGTGTGCATGTGTGTAATAGTAATAATAGATACACATATGTGTGTGTGCATGTGTGTAAGAGTAATAATAGATACACATATGTGTGTGTGCATGTGTGTAATAGTAATAATAGATACACATATGTGTGTGTGCATGTGTGTAATAGTAATAATAGATACACATATGTGTGTGTGCATGTGTGTAATAGTAATAATAGATACACATATGTGTGTGTGCATGTGTGTAAGAGTAATAATAGATACACATATGTGTGTGTGCATGTGTGTAATAGTAATAATAGATACACATATGTGTGTGTGCATGTGTGTAATAGTAATAATAGATACACATATGTGTGTGTGTGTGCATGTGTGTAATAGTAATAATAGATACACATATGTGTGTGTGCATATGTGTAAGAGTAATAATAGATACACATATGTGTGTGTGCATGTGTGTAATAGTAATAATAGATACACATATGTGTGTGTGCATGTGTGTAATAGTAATAATAGATACACATATGTGTGTGTGCATGTGTGTAATAGTAATAATAGATACACATATGTGTGTGTGCATGTGTGTAATAGTAATAATAGATACACATATGTGTGTGTGCATGTGTGTAAGAGTAATAATAGTTACACATATGTGTGTGTGCATGTGTGTAATAGTAATAATAGATACACATATGTGTGTGTGCATGTGTGTAATAGTAATAATAGATACACATATCTATGTGTGCATGTGTGTAATAGTAATAATAGATACACATATGTGTGTGTGCATGTGTGTAATAGTAATAATAGATACACATATGTGTGTGTGCATGTGTGTAATAGTAATAATAGATACACATATGTGTGTGTGCATATGTGTAAGAGTAATAATAGATACACATATGTGTGTGTGCATGTGTGTAATAGTAATAATAGATACACATATGTGTGTGTGCATGTGTGTAATAGTAATAATAGATACACATATGTGTGTGTGCATGTGTGTAAGAGTAATAATAGATACACATATGTGTGTGTGCATGTGTGTAATAGTAATAATAGATACACATATGTGTGTGTGCATGTGTGTAATAGTAATAATAGATACACATATCTATGTGTGCATGTGTGTAATAGTAATAATAGATACACATATCTATGTGTGCATGTGTGTAATAGTAATAATAGATACACATATGTGTGTGTGCATGTGTGTAAGAGTAATAATAGATACACATATGTGTGTGTGCATGTGTGTAATAGTAATAATAGATACACATATGTGTGTGTGCATGTGTGTAATAGTAATAATAGATACACATATCTATGTGTGCATGTGTGTAATAGTAATAATAGATACACATATGTGTGTGTGCATGTGTGTAATAGTAATAATAGATACACATATGTGTGTGTGCATGTGTGTAAGAGTAATAATAGATACACATATGTGTGTGTGCATGTGTGTCATAGTAATAATAGATACACATATGTGTGTGTGCATGTGTGTAATAGTAATAATAGATACACATATCTATGTGTGCATGTGTGTAATAGTAATAATAGATACACATATGTGTGTGTGCATGTGTGTAATAGTAATAATAGATACACATATGTTTGTGTGCATGTGTGTAAGAGTAATAATAGATACACATATGTGTGTGCATGTGTGTAATAGTAATAATAGATACACATATATGTGTGTGTGCATGTGTGTAATAGCAATAATAGATACACATATGTGTGTGTGCATGTGTGTAAGAGTAATAATAGATACACATATGTGTGTGTGCATGTGTGTAATAGTAATAATAGATACACATATGTGTGTGTGCATGTGTGTAATAGTAATAATAGATACACATATGTGTGTGTGTGCATGTGTGTAATAGTAATAATAGATACACATATGTGTGTGTGCATGTGTGTAAGAGTAATAATAGATACACATATGTGTGTGTGCATGTGTGTAATAGTAATAATAGATACACATATGTGTGTGTGCATGTGTGTAATAGTAATAATAGATACACATATGTGTGCATGTGTAATAGTAATAATAGATACACATATGTGTGTGTGCATGTGTGTAAGAGTAATAATAGATACACATATGTGTGTGTGCATGTGTGTAATAGTAATAATAGATACACATATGTGTGTGCATGTGTGTAATAGTAATAACATACACATATGTGTGTGTGCATGTGTGTAATAGTAATAATAGATACACATATGTGTGTGTGTGCATGTGTGTAATAGTAATAATAGATACACATATGTGTGTGCATGTGTGTAAGAGTAATAATAGATACACATATGTGTGTGTGTATGTGTGTAATAGTAATAATAGATACACATATGTGTGTGTGCATGTGTGTAATAGTAATAATAGATACACATATCTATGTGTGCATGTGTGTAATAGTAATAATAGATACACATATGTGTGTGTGTGCATGTGTGTAATAGTAATAATAGATACACATATGTGTGTGTGCATGTGTGTAATAGTAATAATAGATACACATATGTGTGTGTGCATGTGTGTAATAGTAATAATAGATACACATATGTGTGTGTGCATGTGTAATAGTAATAATAGATACACATATCTATGTGTGCATGTGTGTAATAGTAATAATAGATACACATATGTGTGTGTGCATGTGTGTAATAGTAATAATAGATACACATATCTATGTGTGCATGTGTGTAATAGTAATAATAGATACACATATGTGTGTGTGCATGTGTGTAATAGTAATAATAGATACACATATGTGTGTGTGCATGTGTGTAAGAGTAATAATAGATACACATATGTGTGTGTGCATGTGTGTAATAGTAATAATAGATACACATATCTATGTGTGCATGTGTGTAATAGTAATAATAGATACACATATGTGTGTGTGTGCATGTGTGTAATAGTAATAATAGATACATATCTATGTGTGCATGTGTGTAATAGTAATAATAGATACACATATGTGTGTGTGCATGTGTGTAATAGTAATAATAGATACACACATATCTATGTGTGCATGTGTGTAATAGTAATAATAGATACACATATGTGTGTGCATGTGTGTAATAGTAATAATAGATACACATATCTATGTGCATGTGTGTAATAGTAATAATAGATACACATATGTGTGTGTGCATGTGTGTAATAGTAATAATAGATACACATATCTATGTGTGCATGTGTGTAACAGTACACACAGATACACATATGTGTGTGTGTGTGCATGTGTGTAATTAATAATAGATACACATATGTGTGTGTGCATGTGTGTGTAATAGTAATAATAGATACACATATGTGTGTGTGCATGTGTGTAATAGTAATAATAGATACACATATGTGTGTGTGCATGTGTGTAATAGTAATAATAGATACACATATGTGTGTGTGCATGTGTGTAATAGTAATAATAGATACACATATGTGTGTGCATGTGTGTAAGAGTAATAATAGATACACATATGTGTGTGCATGTGTAATAGTAATAATAGATACACATATGTGTGTGTGCATGTGTGTAATAGTAATAATAGATACACATATCTATGTGTGCATGTGTGTAATAGTAATAATAGATACACATATGTGTGTGTGCATGTGTGTAATAGTAATAATAGATACACATATGTGTGTGCATGTGTGTAAGAGTATAATAGATACACATATGTGTGTGTGCATGTGTGTAATAGTAATAATAGATACACATATGTGTGTGTGCATGTGTGTAATAGTAATAATAGATACACATATGTGTGTGCATGTGTGTAAGAGTAATAATAGATACACATATGTGTGTGTGCATGTGTGTAATAGTAATAATAGATACACATATGTGTGTGTGCATGTGTGTAAGAGTAATAATAGATACACATATGTGTGTGTGCATGTGTGTAATAGTAATAATAGATACACATATGTGTGTGCATGTGTGTAATAGTAATAATAGATACACATATGTGTGTGTGCATGTGTAAGAGTACACAGATACACATATGTGTGTGTGCATGTGTGTAATAGTAATAATAGATACACATATGTGTGTGTGTGCATGTGTGTAATAGTAATAATAGATACACATATGTGTGTGTGCATGTGTGTAATAGTAATAATAGATACACATATGTGTGTGTGCATGTGTGTAATAGTAATAATAGATACACATATGTGTGTGTGCATGTGTGTAATAGTAATAGATACACATATGTGTGTGTGCATGTGTGTAATAGTAATAATAGATACACATATGTGTGTGTGCATGTGTGTAATAGTAATAATAGATACACATATGTGTGTGTGCATGTGTGTAAGAGTAATAATAGATACACATATGTGTGTGTGCATGTGTGTAATAGTAATAATAGATACACATATGTGTGTGTGTGCATGTGTGTAAGAGTAATAATATACACATATCTATGTGTGCATGTGTGTAATAGTAATAATAGATACACATATGTGTGTGTGCATGTGTGTAATAGTAATAATAGATACACATATCTATGTGTGCATGTGTGTAATAGTAATAATAGATACACATATGTGTGTGTGTGTGCATGTGTGTAATAGTAATAATAGATACACATATGTGTGTGTGCATGTGTGTAATAGTAATAATAGATACACATATGTGTGTGTGCATGTGTGTAATAGTAATAATATATACACATATGTGTGTGTGCATATGTGTAAGAGTAATAATAGATACACATATGTGTGTGTGTGCATGTGTGTAATAGTAATAATAGATACACATATGTGTGTGTGCATGTGTGTAATAGTAATAATAGATACACATATGTGTGTGTGTGCATGTGTGTAATAGTAATAATAGATACACATATGTGTGTGCATGTGTGTAATAGTAATAATAGATACACATATGTGTGTGTGCATGTGTGTAAGAGTAATAATAGATACACATATGTGTGTGTGCATGTGTAATAGTAATAATAGATACACATATGTGTGTGTGCATGTGTGTAAGAGTAATAATAGATACACATATGTGTGTGCATGTGTGTAATAGTAATAATAGATACACATATGTGTGTGTGTATGTGTGTAATAGTAATAATAGATACACATATGTGTGTGTGCATGTGTGTAATAGTAATAATAGATACACATATGTGTGTGTGCATGTGTGTAAGAGTAATAATAGATACACATATGTGTGTGTGCATGTGTGTAATAGTAATAATAGATACACATATGTGTGTGCATGTGTGTAAGAGTAATAATAGATACACATATGTGTGTGTGCATGTGTGTAATAGTAATAATAGATACACATATGTGTGTGTGCATGTGTGTAATAGTAATAATAGATAATATGTGTGTGTGTGCATCTGTGTAATAGTAATAATAGATACACATATGTGTGTGTGTGCATGTGTGTAATAGTAATAATAGATACACATATGTGTGTGTGCACATGTGTGTAAGAGTAATAATAGATACACATATGTGTGTGTGCATGTGTGTAATAGTAATAATAATAGATACACATATGTGTGTGTGCATGTGTAATAGTAATAATAGATACACATATCTATGTGTGCATGTGTGTAATAGTAATAATAGATACACATATGTGTGTGTGCATGTGTGTAATAGTAATAATAGATACACATATCTATGTGTGCATGTGTGTAATAGTAATAATAGATACACATATGTGTGTGTGCATGTGTAATAGTAATAATAGATACACATATGTGTGTGTGCATGTGTGTAATAGTAATAATAGATACACATATCTATGTGTGCATGTGTGTAATAGTAATAATAGATACACATATGTGTGTGTGTGTGCATGTGTGTAATAGTAATAATAGATACACATATGTGTGTGTGCATGTGTGTAATAGTAATAATAGATACACATATGTGTGTGTGCATGTGTGTAATAGTAATAATAGATACACATATCTATGTGTGCATGTGTGTAATAGTAATAATAGATA
Organism: Ascarosepion bandense; assembly: GCA_037127315.1. Classification (NCBI taxonomy): domain Eukaryota; kingdom Metazoa; phylum Mollusca; class Cephalopoda; order Sepiida; family Sepiidae; genus Ascarosepion; species Ascarosepion bandense. Next base: position 1,186,361 of record JBBBDQ010001063.1, on the reverse strand, counting down.
CACATATGTGTGTGTGCATGTGTGTAATAGTAATAATAGATACACATATGTGTGTGTGCATGTGTGTAAGAGTAATAATAGATACACATATGTGTGTGTGCATGTGTGTAATAGTAATAATAGATACACATATGTGTGTGTGCATGTGTGTAATAGTAATAATAGATACACATATGTGTGTGTGCATGTGTGTAATAGTAATAATAGATACACATATGTGTGTGTGCATGTGTAATAGTAATAATAGATACACATATGTGTGTGTGCATGTGTGTAAGAGTAATAATAGATACACATATGTGTGTGTGCATGTGTGTAATAGTAATAATAGATACACATATGTGTGTGTGCATGTGTGTAAGAGTAATAATAGATACACATATGTGTGTGTGCATGTGTGTAATAGTAATAATAGATACACATATGTGTGTGTGCATGTGTGTAATAGTAATAATAGATACACATATGTGTGTGTGCATGTGTGTAATAGTAATAATAGATACACATATGTGTGTGTGCATGTGTGTAATAGTAATAATAGATACACATATGTGTGTGTGCATGTGTGTAAGAGTAATAATAGATACACATATGTGTGTGTGCATGTGTGTAATAGTAATAATAGATACACATATGTGTGTGTGCATGTGTGTAATAGTAATAATAGATACACATATGTGTGTGTGCATGTGTGTAATAGTAATAATAGATACACATATGTGTGTGTGCATGTGTGTAATAGTAATAATAGATACACATATGTGTGTGTGCATGTGTGTAATAGTAATAATAGATACACATATATGTGTGTGTGCATGTGTGTAATAGTAATAATAGATACACATATGTGTGTGTGCATGTGTGTAATAGTAATAATAGATACACATATGTGTGTGTGCATGTGTGTAATAGTAGCCAATAGATACACATATGTGTGTGTGCATGTGTGTAATAGTAATAATAGATACACATATGTGTGTGTGCATGTGTGTAATAGTAATAATAGATACACATATCTATGTGTGCATGTGTGTAATAGTAATAATAGATACACATATGTGTGTGTGCATGTGTGTAATAGTAATAATAGATACACATATGTGTGTGTGCATGTGTGTAATAGTAATAATAGATACACATATGTGTGTGTGTGTGCATGTGTGTAATAGTAATAATAGATACACATATGTGTGTGTGCATGTGTGTAATAGTAATAATAGATACACATATGTGTGTGTGCATGTGTGTAAGAGTAATAATAGATACACATATGTGTGTGTGCATGTGTGTAATAGTAATAATAGATACACATATGTGTTTGTGCATGTGTGTAATAGTAATAATAGATACACATATGTATGTGTGCATGTGTGTAATAGTAATAATAGATACACATATGTGTGTGTGCATGTGTGTAATAGTAATAATAGATACACATATGTGTGTGTGCATGTGTGTAATAGTAATAATAGATACACATATGTGTGTGTGTGCATGTGTGTAATAGTAATAATAGATACACATATGTGTGTGTGCATGTGTGTAATAGTAATAATAGATACACATATGTGTGTGTGCATGTGTGTAATAGTAATAATAGATACACATATGTGTGTGTGCATGTGTGTAATAGTAATAATAGATACACATATGTGTGTGTGCATGTGTGTAATAGTAATAATAGATACACATATGTGTGTGTGCATGTGTGTAATAGTATTAATAGATACACATATGTGTGTGTGCATGTGTGTAATAGTAATAATAGATACACATATCTATGTGTGCATGTGTGTAATAGTAATAATAGTAACACATATGTGTGTGCATGTGTGTAATAGTAATAATAGATACACATATGTATGTGTGCATGTGTGTAATAGTAATAATAGATACACATATGTGTGTGTGTGCTTGTGTGTAATAGTAATAATAGATACACATATGTGTGTGTGTGTGTGCATGTGTGAAAAAGGTGTGATAAGCTGTGAACGTTTTGTTTAAAGTGTAGAATTACTGTTATTATTATGTCATTTTTCATCATATTTCGATTTCTGCTTTGGTCTCACTACCAACCAAGTCTGCGGGGAGACCTAAGGCAGGTAGTGGCGTGTTGTTATGGCTCCATTTCATGATTTTTCTATCTTCCCTATCATCCTCAGCATTACATAGACAAAGTTTTCCTTAGTGTGTGGGTTGTACTTAATAAGACAATTTTTGTATATCTCTTAAACTGTGTTTTTCAGGGATTCTTTCAATGTGTTGTTTTGTTCCATTTTTTATCATTCCAAGTGCACCTACTATCACTGGCACAACTCTTGTTTTCAATTTCCACATTTTTTCTATTTTAATTTCCAGGTCTTTATATTTTGACAGTTTTTCAAATTCCTTGGTTGCTATGTTACAATCCGCTGGACAAGCCATATCAATTAATAGACATGTTTTCTCCTTCTGGTTTTTAACAATAATGTCTGGCCTGTTTGCTTCAATTTTTCTGTCTGTGTAGATGGTGTAATCCCATAGAATAGTTACATCTTCTATTTCTGTAACCGGTGCTGGGTGATGTTCATACCAGTGTTTGTTTACAGCTTTCCCATAATGTTTGCACATTGCCCAATGTAAATATTGCCCAACTCTATCGAGGCGATTTTTATATTCATTTGGGGCAAGTACAGAACAGCCTGAGATTAGGTGGTCTATTGTTTCTTGGTGTTTATCACAAAACCTGCATTTTGGATCCATATTATTATGCATGATATTTGCCTGAAAGTTTCTCGTGAAAAGACTTTGGTCTTGTGCTGCAAGTATAAATCCTTCAGTTTCAGACTTTAATCCAGATGCACGTAACCATCGATGAGTATTAACTTTGTCAACATTGGATTTATTGGCACGTACTGGATATTGGCCATGCAGAGGTTTGTCTTGCCAGCGCTGTTTCATCTGTTCAAGAGCTTTATCTTTGGCTTTCATTTTCATATTTTTTGCCGCAATAGTTGGTTCTTGGCTTCTGTTTTGCTTTTCTGCAGAATCTACTAACTGTAAATCTTGTTTGTATTTACTGCCTTCTTTTATTATTGAATATTTTTTCTTTCTTTCTTCATGTTGCCTTACTGATTGTATCATCCAATCCTTTGTTGTTTCTATGTATGTTAGTAAGCCAATAGTTGTTGTCTTGTATGACAATTCCAGCTGAATAAGACCCCTTCCACCTTCTTTACGGGGTATGTATAGACGGTCTACATCATCCTTTGGATGATGCATCTTATGCTTAGAAAGAAGCTTTCTTGTTTTAGAATCCATTCGCCTGATGTCGTTTAGAGTCCAGTTTAAGATGTTGATGCTATATTGGACAACTGGGATTGCGAGGCTATTAATGGCCATAACTCTGTTCTGAGAATTCAATTCAGTTTTTAATATCATTCGTAGCCTTCTATAGTACTCTTTACGCACTATTTCTTTCATTTTTTTATGGTGAATGTTTTCACTCTCATTTACACCTAGGTATTTATAAGTTTCTTCTGGTTTCAATTATTTTATTGTTACAGCAGGGTCTCAGCTAATTGAGGATGTTTCTTGTATTGATCCACGTAAAACTGTAGCTTTAGCACATTTATTCAAATTGAATTTCATTCCAATGTCTTCGCTGAAGCATTTTACAGTTTGCAGAAGACCTTCCAGCTCATTATCATTCTTAGCATATAACTTTAAGTCATCCATGTAAAATAGACGGCTTATTTTCTTTTGGCCTATTTTATAACCACATTCTCTCTTATTAAGTTGACTGGTTAGTGCTATTAATGATATGCAGAATAGTAAGGGAGATAAAGAATCACCTTGAAATATACCTCTTTTGATGTTTATTTCATCAGACTTATAGGTTCCATTTATATGATTGAGGTAAATGGTTGTTTTCCATATAGACATGCACTGTTTGATGAAATTGATGATGACGGGCGATATCTTGTATATATTTAAAGTCTTTAAAATCCAGGGATGTGGCACACTATCGAATGCCTTTCGATAATCTATCCAGGCAGTACTAAGATTTTTGTTTGTACTGTAGCAGTTTTCCAGGATCATTTTGTTAATTAGCAATTGGTCTTTACATCCATAACAGCCACGTTTGCACCCTTTTTGTTCAAGCGGTATCATGTCATTTCTTTCTAAGAATAAATATGTCTGTTTTGTTAAAATAGATGTTAATAGTTTATATATTGTCGGAAGACATGTAATTGGTCTGTAGTTTTTCGGGTTGTTTGTGTCACCATTCTTGGGTAGAAGAAATGTAATTCCTTTGGTGATCCATGCAAGAATTTTAGTGGGATCGTCAACCATTTCTTGAAGTTCTTTGGCTAGTTTTTTATGTGCTGTATTTAAATAATATAGCCAAAAGTTAGGAATTTTATCTATACCTGGGAATTTCCAATTGTGTGCTTTTTTTAGTGCAAATTTAACATCCTCTTCTGTAATTCCAGCCCATGTCTGTTCTGGTTTATTTTTCATTCGTTCTATTTCTTGTGCAATCCAATCTACTTCCTTGCTAAGTTCTTTAGAGCAAGCCCATATCTTTTCCCAGAACTGTGTGACTTCTTCCATTCTGGTGGGTTCTGTCACTTCAATTCTTTTTTTCCCTATTTCCCTGTAAAATCTCTTTGTATCGGTTTGAAAAATCTTGTTTTGTCTGTAAAATCTTGCTCTTTTCTCATAGCGCCTTATTCTTTGAGCCTTCAATTGTATTTTTTGCTTTATTTTTTCTTTAGTTGATAAGACTTCATTTTCATTTCTAATGTTGTATTTTCTTTCGGCTCTTCTGCTTTTCCTAGTTCTTACATTTATTCCTCTACTCAGTTCATCCAGTTCTGATAGTTCACTTCTAAGTTGTTCGATTTCTTTTTCTATTTTTCTTTTCCAAGGTGGATCTTCATGTCTGCGAGACTGCCTTGTTTTTATTTTGATGTTCAATTTTTTTGTTGCTGCTATTGCTGATGTATATATTGCTTCATTGAGATTTGTATGAGTGTCTTCATCCAAGATTAATTTGAGTGCTGCATTGTAGAGTTTAATAGTTCGGAGGTTATGCTTTGTTGGTTTTAATTTTGGGAGCTGTTCTCGTTCCTCCATTGTAATACTTTGTATTTGACTTAGATGGTTCTTTATTTCTTCCTTGGCTTCCTGTATACTGTTCTTATTTTCCGTCAAATAATTATGTTCGATGTGTTCTGAACTAGTTTTATTTTCGTTTTTTAACTGACTCAGATCACACCTTTCCAGCACTTTTAAACTTACAGCATTATCTTCGCAGTGATTTGTGTGTTTCACGGTTTCTACATTATGACCTGTGGCTTGTTTGATGTTATTACTTCTATTTCTGATTCTGATTCCGGTTCCTTTTCATATTTTGTTGATTCGTCTCTTCTTGTTACAATTCTTTTAATTTCATTAATTTCAGCCTCTGTCAATCGGTTATTACGAATAATGTGCCTTCGTACATTGGCTAATTTATTTTCGTCAATATACTTTCTATTTGCTTGACCAACTTTTTCACGCCAAATGTCATATGTTTGGCGAGTCATGTTTTTTGAGGTTTGAGTAACGCTTCATGAAATGCAGTCATAACGACTTTGTACTCCTCACGAGACCATTTTATTTTTTCTTTCTTTAAATATACGGTTGTAGATCTAGCTGGAGAATTTTCAGGACCATCATTAGGATTATCCTGGTTGTGGGGACCTGAAGATTTATTCTTTGTGTAGGAGTTTGTTCCTATGGCAGATTTTTCGACCTCAGGTAGGTTCCCTCCTGAAGGACGGGCTCCCTGTTTATCCACTGGAAGAGCCATACTGGACATTTTATTTCTATTTGTATTTCTCATGTTTTTCCCACGAGTGACGCACGGGTCCAAAAGTCCACCCAAAGTTGCCCGGCACGTTGGGTAACGGCCTTTTACAAACAGGGTCCCGAAGCCTGTAGGGGATCGTTTGTGACCTCATAACGCAGTAGCCATTCACTCCTCGGCACGATTAACACCTTGAGTTGCGGGTTGTTGTTCGGAGTTTTCCTTCTCCTAAATGGGCTGCCAAGCGACAGCTGACATAGGCGCGATTGGAATTCAAGGAGAAAGACGCTGGTTAAAAAAAAAAAAACCTTTGGCGTAGCAACGGCTCAACGAAACAAAACATCACTACTAGAGTATTTTGTTAAAAAAAAAAAAAAATTAATGGAAAAAAGTTGACATACGTTTAAGTTTATTTGTGCTGTGAGATTTTAAAAAAATGTAATAATTTGTTCGTCCAATTTATATTCATTTATTTTTTCAATAAATCGTTGGTCAAAAATAGGGTTATCAGAATAAGATAAATTAAATAAGTAAATTAAATCAATAAATAAATAAAAATAAATATATAAATAAATATAAAATAAATATATAAATAAATATTATTATTATTATTATTATGTCATTTTTCATCATATTTCGATTTCTGCTTTGGTCTCACTACCAACCAAGTCTGCGGGGAGACCTAAGGCAGGTCGTGGCGTGTTGTTATGACTCCATTTCATGTTTTTCTATCTTCCCTATCATTCCTAGCATTACATAGACAAAGTTTTCCTTAGTTTGTGGGCTGTACTTAATAAGACAATTTTTTGTATATCTCTTAAGCTGGGGTTTCCAGGGATTCTTCAATGTGTTGTTTTGTTCCATTATTTATCACTCCAAGTGCACCTACTATCACTGGCACAACTCTTGTTTTCAATTTCCACATTTTTTTCTATTTCAATTTCCAGGTCTTTATATTTTGACAGTTTTTCAAATTCCTTGATTGCTATGTTACAATCCGTTGGACAAGCCATATCAATTAATAGATAAGTTTTATTATTATTATTATGTCATTTTTCATCATATTTTGATTTCTGCTTTGGTCTCACTACCAACGAAGTCTGCGGGGAAACCTAAGGCAGGTAGTGGCGTGTTGTTATGACTCCATTACATGTTTTTCTATCTTCCCTATCATCCCCAGCATTACATAGATAACGTTTTCCTTAGTGTGTGGGCTGTACTTAATAAGACAATTTTTTGTATATCTCTTAAGCTGGGGTTTCCAGGGATTCTTTCAATGTGTTGTTTTGTTCCATTTTTTATCATTCCAAGTGCACCTACTATCACTGGCACAACTCTTGTTTTCAATTTCCACATTTTTTCTATTTCAATTTCCAGGTCTTTATATTTTGACAGTTTTTCAAATTCCTTGATTGCTATGTTACAATCCGCTGGACAAGCGATATCAATTAATAGACAAGTTTTCTCCTTCTGGTTTTGAATAATAATGTCTGGCCTGTTTGCTTCAATTTTTCTGTCTGTGTAGATGGTGTAATCCCATAGAATGGTTACATCTTCTATTTCTGTAACCGGTGCTGGGTGATGTTCATACCAGTGTTTGCCTACAGCTTTTCCATAATGTTTGCATATTGCCCAATGTAAATATTGCCCAACTCTATCGTGGCGATTTTTATATTCGTTTGGGGCAAGCACAGAACAGCCTGAGATTAGGTGGTCTATTGTTTCTTGGTGTTTATCACAAAACCTGCATTTTGGATCCATATTATTATGCATAATATTTGCCTGAAAGTTTCTCGTGAAAAGACTTTGGTCTTGTGCTGCAAGAATAAAGCCTTCAGTTTCAGACTTTAATCCAGATGCACGTAACCATCGATGAGTATTAACTTTGTCAACACTGGATTTATTGGCACGTACTGGATATTGGCCATGCAGAGGTTTGTCTTGCCAGCGCTGTTTCATCTTATTATTATTATTATTATTATTATTATTATTATTATTTGCTCTACTTTCGTACTTTTGTATAGAGCACTTTACTGTTAAGGTTTCGTCTTGGGGTTTTTCTTTCTTTCAAACGAGCACTAGACGTATTGTTCTTGTGCACGGGTTGTTTCTTTTTTTTCTTCCCCATTATTTAACCTACGAGGTAGACCTTTTTGGGTTATTCGACGATTTAAGTTACTGTTAAGTTAGCATTGTTTTTTCGGATGTTTAGTCTGTAATTATTAGTGCTACATTATTTTAATTAAGTATATTAATATATATATATATATATATATATATATATATATATATATATATATGAACATTATTCATCATAGATACTCGTATTTGATTAGATGCTCTTTTTATTAAACATATATATATATATATATATACCGACCTGAATATGTTTGAGAAATTTTGTTAATAAAATATGTTATTCGACAGGATTTGAACGTGCAACTTTTAACAACACAGGGGAAGCTGCCAACTGATCCGACGCGTCTTAGACCGCTCGAACATTAACGATTGCTCAATCTAAACAAAATCGAATTAAGCCTTATAAACACAAATTTCTGATTCCGCGTAATATTCATCTCTGTTCTGAAAACGTATCTTAACAGAGAATGTCACTGAAAGATCCGGAGATTTACGAAATGGATTTACGATCGACATATTTTAATTTATTAGTTTGAACATTATTTTTAATAGATACTCGTATTTGAGTAGATATTCTATATTTTAATCATAGTATATTTATATATTAAACAGTGTATAAATATACTGTTTAATTAAAAAAAGACAAAGTATCTATTTAAATATCAGTATCGATTAAAAATAATATTTTGATAATAATAAAGATTTTGGTTGTTAATCCATTTCGTAAATCTTTGGATCTTTCTGTAATACATATATTATTTATTCATTAAACAGTATAATTATTTAATTTATTCGTCAGCTTATTATGTTATTCTGTGGGTACACATATTTGAGTTGTTTCAGAAGGTTTTTATTTTTAATTTATTTAACAGTGATATTAATAACAACTGGCCTTAATTTGAGATATTCTCCAAAAGAAAACCAGGAATCGATCTGCATTATCTTTTTGCCTCAATGGGAACTATTTCTTAAATCATAACAGTCAATTCTAACTTTGTTCTCTTAGTCTAGTTCCGGAAGCAAACTTGTAAAGACACACTCTGGAATCTATCAAGGCTGACGAAGTAAACTTGAATGCTGCTCTTGAAACAGACTCTTTGAATCTGTGGTTAACTGGAGTAGAATTTGAGTTTACATTTTATTGGTTTCACAGTAAAAGGGTGGGACCTAGTTGTTAATCTTTTAGCTCGAGTAAATTCATATATAGGGGGCACCAGGGAGTTAAGTTCATTGGAGCAGAAGCCGTGAAAGTATTTGTAGAAGAGACCACAGGAAAGCCACATTGCGTCGGTGAGAAAGTGACTGTGAACTACCAAGTCGGGATCGATCACATTACAGATTATCCGTTGGATTTTGTCAAGGACACTTAGGTGGATAGCAGGAGCACCCGACCAGATATGGCAGCAATATTCAATGCAAGGGCGGGTGGTAGATTTTTATATGTGCAGGATTGTTTCAGACGGGAAAAACTTCCTGGCCCTACACAGAGAAGCGACTTTCTTAGCAGCGGATTTAGCTACAGATTCTATATATATGATAAAAAAAAGGAAACTTCAGTATTCCAGACCAATCTACTGGATGTCTGTTTAGTAGTAATCAAAGAACTTCACGGTCGATATCGTTGTACCATAAATAACTGAGTCTGGTAACAGTGCTCCAGAACATTTGACAAATCAATGTCAGGAATTTTGAAACAGTCAACTTTTCTTCGATAAAAGATAGTCAAAATGGTAATCAGTCGGTGAGATTTCTCCTACAATGGGCACCGAATTACCGGCCATCGACAGCTTTAACGACTTTTTCCCTGTTTAAGGCTTAAATGGATTGTCAGAGCTGACGCCAGTGTCCTTACTCCAGACCTCTGTATCAGTCAACGGGTGATTGTGATGACCATTTACTCATTAAAAGCAAATACATAAATCAGCCCTCAAAGTTTATTTATGAATGTTTGCTACGACTGGCACAAGGACATGAGCTACTTTAATTTTTCTGTACAGACACTCATCTATTTATTCGATAACTATGTTGCTTAACTATAATAATTACATGTGATGACCATTTACTCATTAATATACTGAAAACAGAAATAGGGTTCTTCCAACTAGATATATTGGTATTGGTAAAAAAAAAAATGCAACAAGCTGTGAACATTTTGTTTAAAGAGTACATTTATTGTTATTATTAATATTAATATTATTTATCTTTTGTATAATACATTAAGTGTCCATAATGGTATTTTTGTATACATAAATCATCCTACTGAGTTTATTTATGAATGTTTGTTACGACTGGCACAAGGACATGAGCTACTTTAATTTTCCTATACAGTCACTCATCTATTTATTCGATGTTGCTTAACTATAATAATTACATGTGATGACCATTTACTCATTAAAGGCAAATACATAAATCAGCCGTCAGAGTTTATTTATGAATGTTTGCTACTACTGGCACAAGGACAAGAGCTACTTTAATTTTCCTATACAGTCACTCATTTATTTATTCGATGTTGCTTAACTATAATAATTACATAAGAACTTACTTTCAGTGTTATTTAAACAATAAGCTTTAATAGTTTTATAACACTTTTTAGAATCATTTTTTACCCCAAACGTCTGCCCTCCGGGGGGGGGGGGGGAGTTATTACTTTGCTTTAGAGAAAATTCCCAAAAAAAGTGAGCTAGTAAAAATGAAATGAAAATTACAGTGGAACTTGAAAGCTAGATCGCAAAAACAAAAGTAAATACCTCCACAGAAACGCGATACTTAAGGTGTAAAATAAATTTTTAAAAATGGAAAATCTTTCTTAAATGTTTTATTTTACTTTTAATTTCTAGCTATTAGACTAAATTTACTATTTCCATTAAGAATTTAATATTTCCATTATTTATAGACAAAATTTACTATTTCTATTTGGAAAACCTTACTTAAAAATTTTATTTTACTTTTAATTTCTAGCTAAAAGACAAAGTTTACTAATTCCATTAAGAATTTACTATTTCAATTATTTATAGACTAAATCTACTATTTCCATTTACTATTTCCATTAAACGTACTTTGCTGTATTTTAAAACTAACTTAAATAGTGTATTAATAGCTTTTGAAGGCTATCACAACGCGTTTAGTAAAACAAAGGAAGGTATGATCACGTGTATTTCCACACAACTACAGTCACTCATTGTACATATACACACGCGACAATCACGTGATAATCTTGCTTTCCCGCTTTTTTACGGGATGTATATATAGCAGACCCATGGTACACCCAAAACAGTTGCAGAACCAGAGAAGACAAAACAAGGCAGTCACAACTGCCCGCAATAGCAGCATGCTATTGCGGGGTTCGCGTTTTTCAGTATCAAGCAATTCTCTCACACACCCGCACTAATTGCAAGACGCAGGTAGATGCCTTTTATTTCTTTAAATAACACTTGTACAAATTACTACATTTGGCACAAGAATTGTAACACGCAAAAAAATGTAAAACATAAAGACCAACTCACGTTTTCTTACTAAACCATTCTTCTGAACTTTACAAAGATGAACTTATTCACGGACTCGGACATTTTCACCAATCTTCTATCAACATTATTCCTCACACAAATTACATATGACACTGACAAATCTACCAGCGACAAGGAACATTACAACTTATCTCAAAAGCTTTAACACAATGTCATGCAGAAAATGTAAGACATTTTAATCAGACACTTTCAACGTCTGTACAAAGTATGTATTTCTTGTTATTGTTAATACACTTTATATAATTACAATTAATGCTTTGACCATTTCATTCCGTTATCCATTTGCTAATTTAATGAATGATTTTAACCATATAAAAAATAATTGTTGATATGCAGGAATTTAGTTAGAAAGTTCTTTGGGAAATATCATTGTGCCATGTGAAATTCAAAACTAAATTAACCTTGCATAAATTAACAAAGGAAATGAAGGTGTTGGTTATTACCTATTTATTATTCATCAATATTTCGAGATCATAGTCTCATCTTCAGAACGTTCTTCTTCTTCTTCTTCTTCTTCTTCTTCTATATGCCCTGTCCCTTCAGGACGTAGGCGATCATAGTTCTCCATGTCTCCCTATCCCCTGTGGCTCTTAGTATGTTTGCTCCTGTTGCTCCTGGCAACTCCCGTTCCGTCATCCACCTAATCAGGCTCTGCAAATATGTTATCCGCTGCCTTCCTCTGTCACTCCTTCCTTCTATCTGACCAGTCAGTATCAGGTTCTCCAGGCTCTCCTTCCTCATTGCATGTCCCAGGAACTTCAGTTGAGTCTTTTGATGCTCAGTATCAATTTCCTTTTTGTTGCCATTCTTTCCAACACCTCATCGTTGCTTGCATGCTCAGTCCACGATATCCGCAGCATCCTTCTGTAGAACCACATTTCGGCCGCATCCAGTTTTGTCCTCATTTTCGATGATATTGTCCAGCATTCACTGCCGTATTGAAGAACTGACCTCACGTAGCAGTCCAGCACTCTTTTCTTTGTTTCTATTGAGATTTTCCTGTGTGTTAATATTTTGCTCATCTTCTGGAACGCGTCCTTTGCCATGCCTATTCGCCTTCGGATCTACGCAAACGAAACATTTTGCAGACGATAATTTTTTTCCGAATGGCACTAGATATTGAAATTAGTGCATATGACCACGGAAGCGTTCATTTCCAAGGACATATTCAACTTAAGACAAAAAAAACGTCCATATTCTAAATAAGAAATTTTTGGAATAATACCAAAAAAACGCTCCTATTCCAAATAAGGAATTTTTTTAATAAATCCTAAAACCGTCAGGATTAAGCGTTTATATAATTTAATACAAAATTTTCGCTTTAATAATAGCGACAAAAATTTATAATTGAAAACATTTCAACCGAGAAAATATTTTTCAATAAAATATTAAAAATAATTACCATTCAGTTGAAATACAGAAAAATAATTTTCACATATTTAACCCATAGCTGCAGTGAGAAGAGACGGACTAATACCTTTTCCAAGGTTATTTGCACGTAAGTGAATGCGACGAATTCAACTGGAATTCGAACTCGGCTCTCGCGAGTTCTCGTCCTGAGTCGATCTCCACTGTACCACAACACACATCCAAAACCGATAAAGTCATAATAACTAAATTGCTGGTATTTTTGCTATAAAAAAAGTATTGAATTATGCGTGTGGTCGGGTCTGATATCTTTTAAAACTTATTTTTTCGTGAATATTTTTAGTGATGTTATGAGATATGCATCAATCCAAAATCATTATCGACCCCCCCCTGCTTGCCAGTGAATTTGTGTTAGGACACCGTTTTATGTTCTCCCACCCGGCTCCTTCCACTTATCAGAAGACATTTCTTTCTATCAACTCCTGACAAACGACCGGCATAGTCTCTCACGTATCAATTTGAGCGTCTCCACTCCCTTGGAACTGTTTATTGTCTCTTGTCTGAATTATTTTCGGATTTCCGCTTTGGTCAGCTTTGGTCAGCTTTGGCAGTCCCAGGGTTCATTCAAGCCTTTGCCCAAATGGTAATCGTTTATATCACAACGACCGTTTTATTTGAAAGTAAGAAATTGATACGGATTGTCGATTTCAGATCCAATAAACAGTTTATGAATATCGATGGTTGTTGATCGATTGGATCGTTCAGGCAAGAATCATTTTATTGGGGAAGTTTGAGCTCCCAATCGATGCGAGATGCAAATTTAACCAACGTAGGATGAGGGAAAACGAGTTAGACCCATTAACCTTAATTTGCGTCATATTAATAAAAAACGAAAATAAATAAATAACTTGTCAAGAAAGAAAGAATAAAAACAAACAAGAATGAAAGTTGGATACAAAGGAATAACCGGGAGAAAAAAAAGAAAGAACATGAGTAGAAGGAAAGAAGATATTTAAAGAAAGAAAGAAAAAAGAAAGAAAGAACATGAGTAGAAAGAAAGACGATATTTAAAGAAAGAAAGGAAGAAAGAAAGAAAGAAAAAAGAAAGTACATGAGTAGAAAGAAAGAAGATATTTAAAGAAAGAAAGAAAGAAAGAAAAAGAAAGAAAGAACATGAGTAGAAAGAAAGATATGTAAAGAAAGAAAGAAAGAAAGAACATGAGTAGAAAGAAAGAAAGATCTGTAAAGAAAGAAAGAAAGAAAGAACATGAGTAGAAAGAAAAAAGATATTTAAAGAAAGAAAGAAAGAAAGAAAGAAATAACATGAGTAGAAAGAAAGAATATATGTAAAGAAAGAAAGAAAGAAAGAACGTGAGTAGAAAGAAAGGAGATATAGAAAGAAAGAAAAAAGAAAGAAAGAAAGAACATGAGTAGAAAAAAGATTTAGAAAGAAAGAAAGAACATGAGTAGAAAAAGATTTAGAAAGAAAGAAAGAACATGAGTAGAAAGAAAGACGATATGTAAAGAAAGAAAGAAAGAAAGAAATAACATGAGTAGAAAGAAAGACGATATGTAAAGAAAGAAAGAAACAAACAAACAAAGAAAGAAAATAAATGTGCAAAAGAAAAGAAAGTAAGGTAAGAAGAGATAAACATGAGAAGAAAAAGAATGAAAGAAAAAAGAAACAATTAAACAACAAAAAAAAAACAAATGTAAAGAGAAAGAAAGAGACATATGAAGAAAAAGTAGATGAGAGAATCAAAACAGAAAAGAAAAAAGAAAAGAAACAAAGAAACAAAGAAAGAAAAAAACAAAGTAATAAACAAACAAATAAATAATTGTGAAAACAAGAAAGAAAAATATAAAAAAAAAGGAGATGGAAGAAGCAAAGCAGAAAATATGTGAAGAAAGAAAGAAAGAAAGAAAGAAAGAAAGAAAGAAAGAAAGAAAAGGAAAAACTTTCTTCGCATCGACCCAAGTTTATATATCTCAGTTTACACTTTTTAAATCATCTCATCTCAAGCAAGGATATAAAGTCACTAAGACACAAGCGTAAAGTATTCTATGAACAATCTAAATTTAAAAACTGTGGGGAAGCCAAGGAAAAGAACGCTATTTTAATAAGTCATGGTAATTCACACCTGTGAAATCGCACACTCTTTGAAGGAATATCTTTTACAATTAACACATCATTCAATAAGTCCCGGGCCTGATATATAGATGGTGCCACTAATAAAAAACCCATATGATTTTTATGAAGTACTAACCTTCAAATGGTACGTGACAAAATTTGTGCCCAATCGGATTACTAGTTTACAAATTACAGTTACTTAAGTGAGACTACTGTTGTAAATTTTCAAAACAATGGAAAAATCTGAATTTTGTGTGCTGATAAAGCATTGCTTTCTGATGGGAAAAATACTGTTCAAGCAAAGCAATGGCCTGATAAGTGTTATTCGAACACTGCTCCGTCGGAAACAACGGTCATAAGTCTATCGCAACGAAGACAAAACTACTTGAATTACACTTTTCTCCAGATCTACCCCCCAGCGACTACTGGCTGTTTGCAGACCCCAAATAATTCTTCAGGAAAAGATATTTGTCTCCAATGAAGAAGTGATATCGGAAACTGAAGTGTATTTTGAGACCAAAGACAAATCGTTTTACAAAAAACGCGTCAAATTAATATATATATATATATATATATATATATATATATATATATTATCTTTTACGATTAACACAGTCCTCAAGTGGAACTCGTGCGTACGATTCTTCACGATCGATGCAGAAAAAATGATCAGTTCCCTGTACCGATCCGGTACGTACCTATCCTCTCCCTTCACAAGAGCCAGATCAGGCCTGAAATGGGAAAGAGCTGCCCAGTCTTTACTTTGCTGTCTGGATATAGTTCAAAATCATCTCCGCGTCCTTGTGAGTGGCAAATTGTTATCTAGCTTATTATCCCTTTCCCGTAGACGAAATCCCGCATGATTTTTATGGCTCTATAGCCATTTCCTCATGGAAAGGGGTCAGATGAAATACATTCCTTAGTTCCATATATATAGTTCTTATATATATATATATATATATATATATATATATATATATATATATATATAAGAGAAAACTCTTCAACTTGAAATAAACCTCATCACTTGATAAGACACAAGTAGTGCCGAAACAAAATAGCTACTTTTGTAGTGATATAACATATTTATGTTATAATATATATATATATATATATATATATATATATATATATATATATGCTACAGTCATCCGCAAATAGATCTGTTTCACTGTATCACAGCTCATCAGTACGGTTAGACTCCGATCGCTTTTTAACCCAGGATTGAAACCCGACCGAATTGGCGCCAGTCGGCGATTCTCTGAGCTTGGTTTAATGTACATAAATTTCAATATCTAAAAGTTCTTTTTACTGTGTTTATGAGTGATAATTATAGTGTTATGTTTAGAAAATTATTTGCTGCCTCGATATAATATATAGGTTGATTGATAGATAGATTGATTGATTGATTGTTTAATTACTTAGTTTTTGGTCATAATAAAATTAAACCAGTCCACAATTTTATTAAAAAGTGTTCAATATTGTAGAAATTTTGTAGAATTTTTTATTAAAAAGTGTTCAATATTGTAGAAATTTTGTAGAATTTTTTATTAAAAAGTGTTCAATATTGTAGAAATTTTGTAAAATTTTTTATTAAAAAGTGTTCAATATTGTAGAAATTTTGAATATTCTTCATTTGCAAATGAGTTATTACGCGACCTAGGTTTCTATCGACAAGACCTAGACATAACGTGGAGTATAGTGAAAACAGCCAAGTCTTACAATGATGGCAAAGTATGTAGACTGTGTCGGGAAGAAAAGTTAGCAATTATGTTATTCTCTAACAAAAATGAATTATTGAATGAAAGCACAGAAATTATGACTAAGATTAACCATATCATAAAATACCTATTAGGATAACTTTTAAGTTCATACAAGCATGGACGAAAACGTTCTAATTTCTTCTAATTTTCAAAATGCGCCTTCAAAAATTCCCGTTACGTGAGCGTTCTTAAAAAAACGGTAAAATCATTTATTGCAAATTGCCTGAAGACACAACATGATAGAAACCTAGGTCGCGTAATAACTCGTTTACAAATGAAGAATATATATATATATATATAATTCAAAATTTAATATTTAATTAAATACCTTTTAGAGAAAATCCCCCCAAAAATGTTCTATTAATATTAATTTTATTAATATTAAAAATGATCCATGTGAAGGGCTCGATGTAAATGTTATCTATTTACAGAGTCAAATATCTATATTTTTTCAAATAAAACTCCGAATACTATATTTGTTGTATGGCTATTTCGGCGAGAAAATCTTGCTTTTTTAGCAACGATAAAAAACAAAATTTTATTGCAAATATGAGACAAAATTCAAATTCCGAAAGGTCACTCAAAATTTTTTGTGAATTTATTTACATACGCTCTATCTCTGATATTAAGCACTTTATCCTATAAATATAGCACACCTTATACTATATATATATATACTGTTAAATGTAAGAGACAATGAACATCTATTATGTTTAATCATGAGCCGTTCTAAACGTCGTATTTTGGCTTTAATTGCAGTTGAAAATAAAGATAAAAATTCTCCAAGATTTGGATAATTTTTGATTAAGTTAGTTCTAAGCTTTCGGCTCACATGAGCCATCTTCAGAGAGATTATAAGGATGGTGACACAATAACATCCACCATCAGGGACGATTTTATCTTGTGTAGACACAAAACTCCTCTAAACAACGGCAATAGTTACCAAAAATAACAAACGCAGTTCTCAAATTTGCAATGCGATTCTATGACGTCACATCGCGTGATAGCGCGAAATGACAATAGAACCATATATTCAAATGCAATATAATGTGCTATGACCAGATTTAAACGTGATTTTATTTTATTATAATATATATATATATATATATATATTATAAATTATACTTTAGAACATCTACAAACCACAATCTACTACAAAGTTGTACATTTTGTTTCGACATTGAAAGAACAATATCTCATCAGGTAGTTAGTAATAATGGTAATAAACGTTATATATTTTCTCCGGTGAATTCGATTCTCACTGCGTGCCCCAAACTTTCTACGCCAGACTTTAAAGACTCACAAACCAATGTGTTTGAAATGTTAAAAGAGATTTCCATTCATATAGTTGTTTTTCCCAAGTGCCATTTTGTGGAAAAGACCTCGACGCTTATTCATCCAAGAATACTACAATCCTAATATCTCACGGTATACCGTCTCCCAGGCCTGTGTCTTGGTGTGGTAAATCCTAGTTTTACAAATGAGTGAATTTTAACTAAAAAAGAAAGCTACCATTATCTCGCGTAGATAAACGAATGCCTGCATTCAATCGCACTTTTTAACTATTTTGCCGAAAGAACTCCACAAAGCTCTCCCTTCAAGATATTCCGGTGAAAATACCCAGACGGAATATCAAATTCAATGAGAGAAAAGAAATATTAATTAAAATAGAGAATGCTTTGTCAACTGATTATTGCAAACGTCCTTCCTTCCGAGATATATTTTTTTTTCATTTTGTTTGCTAATCAATCTCTCCCTTTTTTCTGCTCACTTTTCCTTGTTTGCCTTTCTTGGAAGTTCAAAACCCCGGCATTCGAATAGCGACCTCCCTACACTCGTTCTTTTTTCTTGAGCTCTGCTTGACTCTTACGTTCATTAGATGACAATATAGTTGCCAGATAAGCCGCCATTTTTTTAGACATTGTCAGATGGAATGAATTCTTTCTAAATCCTTTCGTCTCATTCCAGCACGCTCAACAACAAAGGTCGACACGTCCGAATAGTATTTTTTCTTTCTTTTCAGCGTTAGAGAAATTTTCATTTTTATTTTTTCTTCATTTTTTCCGACTTTATTTCTTTAGTCTTTTTTCTTTATGATACTTCCTTCTTTTCATTCGTCATTTCTTATTCTTTTTTCTTGGATTCTTATTGATATTTTTTCTTCGCCGTTTTTCCTTCATTTTTTTTGTTTTGTTCTTTTATCTGAAATTTTTTTTTTGTTTAATTTGTTTTATTCTTCAATCATTTTTTGGTTTCTGTACTTTTTCTTTTTTTTTTTTCTTCATAACTTTTTCATTCTTTTCTTCGCTATTCTTCATAAAGGGTTTACTTCTCAATCATTCCCTTTTTCATTCTTTTATTTCTTCTACATTTTTTCATTCTATCTTCTTATCTCTTTATTTTCACCTTTTCTGGCATTCATTTATTTTTCAAAATCGTACAATTCGTGCATGGTGATGTAATATATATATATCGACTAAGAATGAGAAATTATAGAGCCGAGTTCGAATTCCAGTCGAATTTTTTTCTTTCCACTTTTGGAAAAGATATTAATAGATCTTTTCTTCTTATAGCAATGTGTTAAAATATAGGGTTTTATAGCCTTGGTTGGCAATCGGTCTATTGCAGAACTGAATGGCAAACTACTGGTGTAAAATCTTCTGCCTAGTCATTCATATCTCATATAGGAGGACATATATGACATAACAGTTCAGTAATTTCTTCTTTGTTCAACGAAATTTCCTTATCTCTCAATACTCTGCTTAGCATTTGAAATGAGATCGCGGCCATGACAACGAGACTTCGAATTTCCGTCGTCCTCTGCCAGAACACTTTCCAGACATTTAAATAGTTTAAGTAAATATCGTAACAGCCCCGTTCTGGCATCGCATATTTGGAAAATAAAAGATGAACAGAGATTTTATCTGACAGTAGGGTAGAGAATATTTAGAATAAAAGTTAAATACTTGCACTGGGTTAGGGAAGATTTTGCAAATTATACCATAAAAAGTTGCCAGTTTTGATGTTCCCGAACTAAAGTATGTTACTGAGTAATGCCGGGATATATACATGTCGAAAAATTCACTGGCAATTGTGGAACGAAGATGAAGTTCACGCTCGAGTCAATAAATGAAATAAAGTACGAGGGTCATTCAATAAATAAGGTGAAATTTTTCGGTATAAGGAATTCTACGAGGGTCATTCAAGAAATAAGATGAATTTTTCGGTATAAGAACATCTACGAGGGTCATTCAGTAAATATTTCAGTATAAGGACTTCTAATATAGATAGAAGCTTACTTTTTTTAAAAATTTTTTCCTTTACTTCTTTTTCAAATGGATTTATTTTTTTTGCAGATTGAAAAATAACTTTGAGCTTTAGAGATTAACAAAGATGGCCGACCAAGAAGCATGCTCCATGTTTGAACAGAGGCCAGTTTTCAAGGTTTTGGTTGCTGAAGGGTACAAACCAGTTGAAATTCATAGGAGAACGTCAACTGTGTATGGTGCCACATGTTTCAGTCAAAACAATGTCTACAAACGGGCTAAATTGTTTAAAGAAAGACAGAGCAGTGTTGCGGATGAAGACAGGCCTGGGAGACCTAGAGAAGTGAGGTCTCCTGAGGTGACTGAATCAGTCAATGACCTCATTCAGTCTACGGAATTATAACAGTGGATGACATTGCAAGGACTTTGAGACTATCTGTTGGGACAGCACTCAAAAATTTCCATGATGACCTTGCCTACTCGAAGGTCAGCTGCCGGTGGGTGCCAAAGATGCTTACAGCAGAGCAAAAACAGAAGAGGGTCGAGTTGTCTCCCCCTCATCCCCCTTACAGATCAGACCTTGCTACTTCAGACTTTTACCTGTTTGGTCCCTTGAAAGTGTTCTTCGAGAGGCACAAAGTTTGAAAGTGACGATGAAGTCGAAAGTGTTGTGAGCGATTGGCTGAGATATCAGTCCAAAGACTTTTACGCTTTTACGGAAGCTTGTGCACAGCAGATGGGAATATTGTGTGATACTGCTAGGAGACTACGCTGAAAAATAAAAAAAAGTTAGCTTCTATCTGTATTTGAAGTTCTTATGCCGAAAAATTCAACTTATTTATTGAATGACCCTCGTAGAAATCCTTATACAGAAAAATTCACATTATTTATTGAATGACCCTCGTAGAGGTCCTTATACCGAAAAATTCACCTTATTTATTGAATGACCCTCATAGAAGTCCTTATACCGAAAATTTACTTATTTATTCAATGACACTCGTAGAAGTCCTTATACCGAAAAATTCACTTTATTTATTGAATGACCCTCATAGAAGTCCCTATAGCAAAAAGGTGGCGTGAGCTCCACGATGGCAGCTTTCAGATTGTCAACCGTGTTGTGGGCGTGCTTATTGGCCTTGTTGTAATCGGGTGAGGAGAGCAGCCACTAGTACGGCAAACAGTGGTAAGGAACACTGTTGAGCAGCCACACTTGGGTCTCCTTGGCTTTGTGTGCAGGAGCGGAGTTCTGCTGGAAGACGTAAGGTCGGACAGCAGCGGTCTCGTCCTAATCCAGGGTTTCACCACGCTCCTCTGTATCTCCTGGTAGATCTCAGTGTTGACAATCAGGCGCTTTTGAAAGAATAACTGGAGCGTCCCCCTTGCTGGAGATGACGTCAAGGACCATGACGAAGAAGGGAAACTTCGTATGCTTTACGACGGGAACCTCCTAGATGTCTTTGCAGTTCCACCTGTCGTTCTACCTGTTGCTCGTCTGGTCCTGAATGAAATTCTTTTCATCAGAGAAGCACCTCAGCACTGGTCGCTGGACTTGTGGCTGCCCTCCTCACCCGACAGCAACCCCCTTGAATATTTCTTCTGGGGGCTTGATCGAGGCCTAGACCTACAATAACGCCCACAACACGGTCAACTCTCTGAAATCTGGCAGTGGAACAAGAACAATCTACCTCAATAAATCAAATAAAGGGGTCAATTCCTTGTAGGTTTACCGGATCAATCTGTAGATAACGAGGGCCAGAGATCACAATGGCTGAAACATGATAACAACAAGAAAGATAGGGACAATTGTCTAATGGTAAATAATAAACTGATATATATATATTTATCAAACATTAGTTCATTTGTTTTTATACTATTCCGTTATATTTCGCCATGTTTCCACTGAGTGTAAGTACACACTTCTCATAGGTCTAACTCACCAAATTCATCTAACAGTTTAATCCACGAGGCTATTGTCCCGTAGAACAATTTTCTGTAGAGTACTTGGAGTTTTAAACCTAACCTGATCATCATGTACCTGTAAGTGTGTTTAAACATGTATGCGTATGTGTTTATGGTATGTATATGTGTGATTGATAGTAGGCGCCGTTTTACGATCTGATGATATCTGTCTACTTTAACTTATGGTTTATATAAGTACGCGTTGTCCGCGTTGACCATGATTTGGCATTTTCGCACCTCTGTCAGTCAATATCGACTATTATGATTTTTGTTTGTGTTTTTGCATTTTTTTATTTTTAGTATTTGCAATAGCAGCGAAGGATGACCATTCGTTGAAAGTCACGGTCCAGGACGAACGTGAAAACAAGCTCTCCTACAATTCTGAAGATGAGACTGTGATCTCGAAATATTATTGAATAATAAATAGGTAATACCCCAAAATATGGATAAGGAGATGGTCGCCAAAGCGTGTGACTCATTTCGCTCCTACCTTGAGATGGTCGTTGCCGCCGCCGGCGGTTACATTGAAAAATAATGTGGTATGTAACTCTAATTGTTGCTAAATAAAATGTCGGGTCTCTGCATATACAACTTTGGTTTTTATTGTCTATTTCGTTTTCTTTTTGTCAAGTGTTGGATTTTGTTGCAACACCCTGTAGATGGCCACGAAGTCATTATTCCTTTGAGACATTACCATTCAAAATGCCAGAGATAAGGGTGCATAACGGTTAATAAGCGTGTCTCGCAAGATCAATTACGACTGAATAGTGAGTTCGATACTCACAAGTACCCCAAATGTTCGGCCTTATGCCACATCTAAGCTACGCCTTGAAAATCACATATAATGATAGACAAACTAAAAGTTAATAAATCAAAGGTAGGAGGCTGCAAAAATAGGTATACAGTAAATATCTACCATTGTTTGTATAATCAATATAATTTGTACGCATGTTTTGTTTTTCATTTCTGTATATCTACTGTTTTTGTACAAGCAGCAAAATACAGCAAAATCTCCTAGCAAAAATATGGCTTCTCGCAGATATCGATTTTTATAGATATTTCAGCGACATCAGATAAAATTAGATCTGTTAAAAAGAAGAATATGACAAAATAATCTATATGTATAAAAGGAAGTCTGTGCGTCTGTAACTGTTCCCTATGCACGCCTACATTTTTTAAGCTACGCCATTCAAACTTTCTAGGGACACATATCTACAGGGAAGCCAGGTCGAAACATACTTTTTAAGTTTAAGTTCAGCAAATTTTCCCTTTCGCACTTTTTGGCCAATGGAGCCGATTGTTTATATTTGCTCCGTAAAACATCTAAGATCTAAGATGGTTGGTAAATTACGTCACAGAAATCAAATCACACGTGTCAAACGCGACTAGAATATTTTTATTTAAAAAATGAGCCTCTATATTTAATTTTTAAAGCAAAGAAGTGGCCGTTCTGAGTATACTAGTCATACATATCTATAAGTCCATCGTTAGAATATTGCTGTCACACATGGTTCGTTGCTCCTTCTATTTCTTTTGTGCTCTTGGACAAAATTCAAAGATGTATCAGCAATATTATTGGTCTTGATCTGGCAGCTCGGCTTCACTTTCCCACCCACGTAAAATTGTCACTATGTGTCTTTCTTATAAATACTTTCGTGATAATTGTTTAGATGAGCTCTTTGTGATGGTACCTAAACTTTTTGAATTTAAGCGCAGTACGCCGAGGTCTCACCAGTGGCCTCGAGATCTCAGTCAATTGACACTTGAACTGGCTATATGTAGCCGTAAGTTCTATGCTAACAGTTTCTTTCTCGCACTTCTCACTTGTGAAACTCTCTTCCATCTCCATGCTTTCTAACCAACTTTAATCTTAAAAAGATTTAATGCAATATCAAACGCTATCTGCTATCCGCCTGATTGCTCTTTTTTTCTGGTTGATTATTAATGTTTCTGTTTTTAATTCTTCCACGACCAGAAAATTCCTTGAGTCTTCTTGCTTTTATTGCTTTGAATGGGGTGGAATCGATTATGAAAAAAGCTTCGTTACAATGATTAAAAACTACAAATAAAATTATAGTTTTTCATAGATATGGTAGCGACATCAGATAAAGATATATGCTTTTTATTCTTTGTTTTTTTTTTGTTGGGGGTTGTGTGTTTGTTTTTTAAATCTCTTGTAATCTTCGTCGCCAAGTTGTAGTGAACTGTTTCGGCTAGGAAGAAAGACATGGAAACAACAAGGTAGATTCAAACAGTGTATTATAATAATAGAATATATATATATATATATATATACAAGTAAGAGTGTTAGTAATCAGCAGATAGTAGTGTACGTCCGAGCAGTATAGTTACGCTGCGTCACGACTGTCTCTTGACTGTCTCTAGACTGCCTCCCGACTGCCTCCCAGGAAGTTATGCAGGTTAGTATTTAATGACGGAAAAAGAGTCCATTCCTATAGATAGGGCACCATATCACAGGGACAACTCAGATATCCTTTTTCAAGTTCAAGGTCCTTATATTTACTTATTTTTCCATATTGAAATGGAAAATTGAAAATTTTTCCCTATTGAAATTGAAATTAATAACACGAAGCACTTTAATTTTGTTATATCGATAATAATTGGAAACTTAGATCAAGAAATGGTAAGGAGATGGACATAATAAAAAAGATCCCCCAAATACCTTGTTTGTAAATGATTAACAAAAAGACCGTATTGGAATTGGACATATACTCAGGGAGGATTTAGTAATTAAAAAAAAAGGTTCACCTTGTACAAGTCCCAGGCGCCATTCGAGGTAGTTGGTTACGTTAATGGGCAGTTTATACGGATAGAAGGGAAAAATAGCGGTCAACTGTAGACTTTAAAATGAAAATTGAATGTTGGGTCCTAACATGTTGGGTTAGAACAGGCAGACAAAATGAATGTAGTGTATTAGAATAACAAGAACAGATATACAATAAAAGTGCTAGTAGTCAGCAAATAGAAGTGTACGTTCGAACAGCATAGTTATGCTGCGTCACGACTGTCTCTTGACTGTCTCTAGTCTGCCTCCCGAGTGCCTCCCAAGAAGTCACGCAGGTTAGTATTTAATGACGGAAAAAGAGTCCATTCTTATAGATAGGGCACCATATAACAGGGACAGCTAAGATATCCCTTTTCAAGTTCAAGGTCCTAATATTTACTTAATTTTCCATATTGAAATTGAAAATAGATAATTTTTCCCTATTGAAATTAAATTTAATAACACGAAGCACTTTAATTTTGTTATATCGATAAAAATTGCAGGCCTAGATAAAGAAATGATGCAGAAAAAAGCATAATAAAATGGATCCCCGAAAAGATCCGGTTTGTAAATGATTAACAAAAAGACCGTATTGAAATTGAGCATATACACAGGGGAGATTTAGTAATTTAAAAAAATGTTCACCTTGTACAAGTCGCGGGAGACACTCAAGGTAGTTGTTTACATTAAGGGCCTGTTTATAAGGATAGGAGGAGAGGATAACGGTTGACTGTAGATTTTAGCATGAAAATAGTATGTTGGGTCCTAACCGTAAAAGTTAGAACTGGTGTACCAAAGGAATGTAGTTCGACTGAGGATGGAAGTGGCGACAGAGCAGTGGGAGACGAGCCACATCCGGTCTGTGAGAGAGAGAGATTGGAGTGTGGAAAATAATTTATCACCCACAACAACTCGAAACCGTTTTAAACTCTATCAAGCCTGGAAAAAGAAGCCTGGGCAACTCCAGCCCAAATATGACTGATTTTAGGTCTGATCTGGTTTTTGTAAAGGTATAGATAGCACAATATATGTCAGCTGCGTATGTGCGTTGTGGTGCAGTGGATATCGACTCGGAACGACAAATCGGGGAGCAGAGTTCGAATTCCAGTTGAATTCCTTGCATTCACTTACGCACAAATACCCTTGAAAAAGGTATCAATCCGTTTCTTCAATCAAGTTATGGGTTAAATAATGATACAGATTGAGTTCTATAGCCTTGGCTGGAAACCAGAAAGCAATGGCAACCTACTGCTGGATAATCATCTGCCCAGTCAGTCATGTCTCTTTCGAGACATGATTGCCCAAGCGTTTATCACGTATGGCACTTAACTGATATTCATAGCAGATCATTTATGCAAATCAGAAAGAGGGTTGGTTCGATAAGCGATTATGGAGACGCTTGCGTTAAGCGCCAGGGTCCCGAAGGACTGTCCGTGAATAACTACCTTCAAGGATCTACTTGTTCCGAAGGATTTTATAATTGCGAAGACCTTTCCAGTGACTCTATAGCTGAATGGATTTTGTCACAAACCTTTTTCATAAACGTTGTACACGCTAAGTATCACTTAACATTAGAATTTGTACTAGCACAATACACATACTTGCTAAATAATCCATATCCGGTGCTAGGGTCTTCTGCGCTCACCCACACAGAATCTATGTTACAAGGTCACCAAGGTTCAATTTTCATAGGATAATATTTATAAGATACATATCCAGTATCATCTATTAACCAGCTAAAAAAAAAAGACACAAAATAAATTACACACCCACAAAATCAAATTCAGACGACTACAACATTTGGGAAAAACCCAAAGTAAAATTGCACACCCGAAAAAGTGGATCCAAACAGCTAAAATCTTTTCTAAATCACAACTCAGTGTGAAATTCATATTCTGAATCCTGATTGGTGGACAAATCGAGAAATTCAAAATACGTCAGCGAAACCTTTTTTTTTGTTTTCTTTTTTTTTTTTTTTCACAGCTAAAGAAAAAAATTGTTCTGAGATCCTCCCATGTGACCAGAATTCTATATTTAAGGAGGTCCCCTGACCGGTCACAGCAGTCAGTTAAATCGCAGACGGCATTTGCCTCTGCTACTATAACTCTATCAGCTCTCTGTCTTCAAGTGGATAGCGCTCTCTGCTTTCGGGCAGAGAGCACTAACCCAGTCGTGGTCCCGCCGAAGCGTAGAATCATCCCTGGGGAAAGATAGACAGATATTTTTGGCCTGGTTATATGGCCGGGAAGAACCACATTAAAAAGACCTTGTGTCACATCTCGCCTTACGTGGGAAGGTGGGTAAACACCGTCAGTTAAGCCAGTCAGTCAAGGGGGTCATTGAGAGACAGCAGTCCGGTCGATCCGTCACCCAAGCAAGCAGTCGTTCCGCCAGCCAGACAGTCAGTCAGCCACGCCAGTCAACCCCGAGAGGCGCAGTGTCAGATACACACATTCCGATAGGCGCCTATATCAAAGAAACCAGTGCCGACAAACTAATCCTTTGCCCACTCAACCGTTACAAAAGGAAAGAAGAGAAGAAACATCTGCAACGGCCATAAAACTCTTCACAGCTCTCGGCAACCAGAAAGGAGAAGTAACAAAGACTTACAAAGCTAAGTAGATTCATCGTTTTACACCTTGCGCTACCAATTACTACTATCCCGTCTCTCTCTCTCTCTCTCTCTCTCTCTCTCTCTCTCTCTCTCTCTCACTCACACGCCTTTTCGACACAATTTTAAACACTTTCCTTTTCCACCTACTTAACGGCTGATACATAAAAAGGAAAGAAACATTGTGCTACTACTCTGTGTGATTACAGACTCACACAAACATTTTTATCTTCGCACAACCTTCGCTCAAATCCAACAATCACTTTTATATTCAACCAAACTTCACGCAAATATAAAAGACACAAATTGTACAAATTGAATATCTAAACTTATTTATAAATGAAACTTTGTCTGTGTCTGTGTGTGTATGCGTGTGTGTGTGTTTCTTATGTCTTTGTCTATGAGTGCATCAATTTGTCTTCTATAACCCGATTTTTTCGATTATCGATTTTCGATATTTATCGGGGGTATCTCGACACAAAACCCAGCTAAGAACACTCGCAGACGCTTATAGTACAACTGTGTAAATTTTCAAGAAAATCGGTTCAGCCGTTTCGGAGTCTATAGGTAACGGACACACACACACACACACACACACACACACACACACACACACACACACACACACACACACAGACAAAGTTTCATTTATAAATAAGTTTAGATTTCACTCACAATGTTTGAGTCAACCTGTGGTATAGCTTTCAGGCATTTTCCAAATTACCACACGCAAGTATCACCTTCTTGACAAATCGACGATAGTAGGGATTCGAACCCAGGTAGAAAGATTCATTGTTAGAAAGTGAGCATTCTAACCCCTCGGCCACACGTCCATATGTATCTAAATACAAATTAATGACATGTCATAATAGATTATTCCATCTTAAATAAATCAACAATGATTTTCGGCCATTTTTAACATCAACTTGCGATTCTTCTTGTAAAAGGCTGAAGAAATTAAAACATATTCAACTAGCAGTATATCCCGGCGTTGCTTGGGTGTAATGAAAGCTTTAAAACTAATCCAGGGTCCTGGAGCTCAGACTCTTTGGACGTTGGCACAAAAGACTGAAAAGCAATAGTTGTTTCCAGTTAAAGCGAAATCGTAGACTGAAAGAAAAATGAATGGATGTAAGTCAAATTTTCATTTCCTGGTATCGATATCAAATAAGTTTTTTCGTCGTAAACTGAATTTTGAAGGATAAATAAGTCCTCTGAGTAAATGGTATCACGGCTGAGACTAAAAACTACTATTATACCTACTTAGAGCCAAACCCGAAGCAAAAACTAGAATAAAAAGGCTGAAAAAAATACAGGCATACAGGCAGATAAACAAAAACACACGAACATCTTGCCTTTTATATATATATAAATATTTTATAATCGTTTCACCCCGAGCAAGGCATTTCACTGCCACTATTGTGCAGGGGGTTACATAGAAGGGAAAGTGGTGAGAAAGTATTGTTAGATATAGGAAATGTCAGAAGGAGGGTGATAGACGGGTAAGGATACCGAGAATGAGCGTTGGGTAGATGGTGAGAGTGTTGGGAGAATAGATGCGAGTTAGTGTGATAGGAGGTGTCTATTGACCTTACAGCTAAAATCCTGGAGATTGTAGCTGTCGGGAAAGCAGACATTTGGAAGGGAATTCCACAGGCGGGAAGCGCGAGAAAAGAAGCTGTTGGAGTAGAAATTACGGTTACATTTTATCTGTTTTACTGAAAAGAGTGGGACCTAGTTGCTAATCTAGTATCTCGTGTAAATTCGTACCTAAGCGGCACCAATGATCTAAGTTCATCGGAGCAGAAGCCGTGAAAGTATTTATAGAAGAGGCACAGGAAATCCACATCACGTCGGTGAGAGAGTGGTTTCAGCCGGTCTGCCAAGTCAGTATTGATCACATTACAGATTATCCGTTGTATTTTGTCAAGAAGCCCGAGGAGAGTAGCAGGGGCACCCGACCAGATGTGGCAGCAGTATTCAATACACGGGCGGATGGTAGATTTATATATGTGCAGGATAGATTCAGACGGAAAGAACATCCGGGCCCTGCACAGATAACCGACTTTATTAGCAGGGGGTTTAGCAATGGATTCGATATAGTCATTCGATTTGAGGTCCGCCGAGAGTGTAAGGCCAAGGAGGCGTAGTGTTTTACTCTCTGGGAGGCAAGCCTGTACCATACCAATGGGAGGTAGATGTGATTGTCTCTGGTGGTTAGTTGATAGCAGCTTCGTTTTAGAAGCATTGAAATTTACGAGCCATTTCCTACCCCAGTCCACCACGTATTGGAGGTTCTTTTCAAGCTCAGCAGCGAGGTTCGCTTAGTCGCCCACTCCGAGTTTTGATCAAGGCGAGAGTAAATTATGGTGTCATCGGCGTACATGCCTACTTGGGATCTAATGGCATCAGGGAGATCATTAATGTAGATCAGAAAGAGCGTGGGACCTAGGATAGAGCCCTGAGGGACGCCCGCGCTCGTATGGTAGTTTTGGGAGGCATGTCCATTTAATACTAACTTCAATGTGCGGTTAGAGAGGAATGACTGGATGAGGTCAAACAAATGTCCAGTTATACCGTAGCTCCGCAGTTTGCATAAAAGGACAGACTCTGTCGAACGCTTTGGAGATATCCAAGGCAACGGTTCGGGCTTCGCAATTTCTTGTCAAGAGTCTGGTATATGTACTCGGTAATGGTCGTTAGCATATATATATATATATATATATCTTTGATTTTCTGCACTATTGTAAGAACTGCAACCTTGAAACTTCTGAATATCGTTTCTTATGTCTTTGTCTATGAGTGTATCAAATTTGATTAAAATCGGACCATTCCTTCTATAACCCGATTTTTTCGATTATCGATTTTCGATATTTATCGGGGGTATCTCGACACGACACCCAGTTAAGAACACTCGCAGACGTTCATAGTACAACTGTGTAAATTTTTTTAAAAATCGGTTCAGCCGTTTCGGAGGTAACGGACACACACACACACACACACACACACACACACACACACACACATACAGATAAAGTTCCTTTTATAAATAAGTTTAGATATTAAACCTTTTTTTAATCGTTCTCTCTCCTTCACAGTTTTTTTCATTATTTATATTCTGTCATCATCAGTTCCTCCCTTGCGTCTTAGTAACTTTATTGCCTTACTTGGAGTGAAATGATAAAAAATCTCACAGGTTTGCTTGTCGAATATTAGACAGTCGGATATATCCCTTGAGATCTATGTGCTTTGATGTGATTAACATGCTTGTATCGCTACTTAGTGAGTTCGATCCTCACTGGGTGCTCCATACTTTCAGCCTTGTGCCACATCTAAGCTACGCCTAGAAAATCGCCACATCCCTTAGGGTCTGACGCGTTTGTATCGCTTTTTATAAGCGGGTGTAGCTGGGGAACACTGTCGTTCGGTGTTGAGAGAATTCATTTTTAAGCATGAAAGATGGAGGCAACTCGGGAGTCATGTTTTGATATTGGAAGGCATTTTCACTAGGAGACCGTATGAATGGACAGGGTCACTAGGTATGAAGGGTGTTTTTAATTAGGCCACACCTGCAAGGTGATACGCTGCTTTTATCAAAACCTGTCACCATATCGCTCACATTTGGCAATGATACATGCGCCTGATATGTTCATATCTAACTGGGTGTCATGGTAGATATGTTGGGCTTCGTATATTTGTAAACCAAAATCACTTTGTTGATGTGTTGCTCTCGCATTCAATGATAATAATAGTAATAATATATTAAGCGGATTGCAACATCGCAACCAAGACATTTCAAAAATAAAGTCCTGGAAATTGAAACAGAAAAATGTGGAAATTGAAAACTAGAATAGTACTAGTGATAGTAGGTGCACTTGGAATAATAAAAATGAACAAACAACACATTAAAAAAATCTTAGAAATCCCAGCTGAAGAAAATAAAAAAATTTAAAAGCCAAGGTCGAATTCCAGTCGAGTTCACGTCATTCACTTACACACAAATACACTTCGGAAAAGTATGAGTCGATATCACCTCGTGCTAGGGGTTGAGTAGCAGGATAGGCTGGATTTTATAGCCTTGGTAGGCAACTCGTCTACTGCAGGAACACCTTCTGCCTAGAAAGAGACCTGATCTCTCAAGCGTGGATTTGATTGATCTTTTTACCCCAGGGTCATTTTGTTGACTTGTTCCGTTTTCTCTCTCTCTCTCTCTCTCTCTCTCTCTCTCTCTCTCTCTCTCTCGTAATCAATCAATCAACAATAATTATAATGTTCTTGGTACCTGACTTGGTGTTATGATTGATATATTAAGCTTCGTATGCATTCCAGAAGCTAAGAGAGAGTATTAAGAGACAAGAAAATTTCGCTGGAAACAAAGAAGAGAATACTGGATTGCTATGTGATGTCAGTTCTTCAATATGGCAGTGAATGTTGGACAATATCATTAAAGATTCAGGAAAGACTTGAAACAACCAAAATATTGTTCTACAGAAGCATACTGGAAATAATGTGGGGGATCAATTCCCTATTACAATCAATATATAAACTGACCCCTCACTTTGTGGTCACATCCTTTTTCTATACATTTATATTTTTGAGATCCAAAAGAACAAGGATGCATTCCAGAAGCCAAGTAGTGTATTAAGAGACAAGAAAATTTCGCTGGAAACATAGGAGAGAGTACTGGATTGCTATATTATGTTTGTCCTTCAATATGGCAGCGAATGTTGGACAATCTTATCAAAGATGAAGGAAAGACTTAAAGCAACCGAAATGTGGTTCTACAGAAGGATACTGAGGATAGCTTGCACAGAACACGCGAGCAATGACGAGGCTTGGAAAGGATGGACACGAACAATTATATTTAACACCAAGAAAACACAGTTGAAGTTTTGGGGGACATGTAATGAGGAAAGAGGACTTGGAGAACCTGATGCTCACGAGACGGATAGAGGGGAAGAGAGACAAGAGAAAGCAACGCACAATATACCTGATAGACTTAACCAGATGGATGGTAGAGCGAGTATTGAGTGGAATAACAGGAGAAGAGGTATTAAGAGCGACAAGGGATAGGACGATGTGGAGGGCCATGATCGCCTACATCCTTAAGGAACAAGGCACAAAGAAGAAGAAGAAGAAGAAGATATTTTTACCCCAGAGTCAGGTTGGTGAGCTACTCTCTTACTCATCATATAATAATTCTTCTTGTTCCTTCCTTCCTTAGTTCCTTCGTTCGTTACGCCAGTTACACTCTACGAGCCTTTCCTTCCCCTCTATCTTTTTAGACGCTACTCTCCTCAGCCTTTCTCTCACCTTTGCCAAACGGAAGGGAAGTAAAGAGTGAGAGAGTAGGAGGAGAGAGCCTATAGCATTACCGTATCAGTAGCAGCTTAAGCTGGTGGTTGTAGCAGTAATTGTGTGTCTGTATATGTGTGTACTGTACAATATAGTAAAAATAGGTAGGTTTATTGTTGTATCCCGCGACCTAATAACGAAATTTCTGGCTTCTAAACCCTTGGCCATTACTCAGTTGGTCTTTTCTGTTTACAATGGACACAGGAGACATGATTTTTCAGTAATAAAAAAAACATTTTCTCTTTCAAAATCTCTCACAAAATCGCGTACAGTATTTTGGTTATGGTCTGTGCATACGCCGTTTAATATTATAAGATTACAGTAAAGTAGCTTCTATGGACATTACTTTTATAGATATTTTAATAAAATTACACTCTGTGTTATCGTTATTTTATTATCCAATACCTTTATGTTTGAAGACGTTACTGCCATTTGTAGTATGACAAAGTAAAATCTTTCCAGGAAATCATAATTATCCTTTTGTGGAAATTCCATGGGTCCCGCTAGTTAATATAATTCGACCAGTTCTCTCTTTCACCAAAATGATTCCCTCAATGTGACGAAATATTGACTACAAAAATAATAAATCAACCCCTTTTCACTCCTTTTTCTTCTATGTGCCTTGTCCTTTCAGTACGTAGGCGATCATAGTCTGCCAGTAGAAATTATTGATTACTCTTATGTCCTTCCCAAATATGTCGAGATTTCTGAGCATTTCTATCAATTTTTGCGACGTATGTGGCTCATCAAACAGATTGTTTGGTGTAGTTCGCACACATTTGCACCTGGCTTCTTAAACAGTGCTATGAAAATAGACTTGCTTAGGTCGTCCGGAATTACACAACTGTTATAAATTTCATTTATTATTTCTGTAATTTTCTCTACGCTGAATTTGTCCAAGGCTATCAGCAACTCTAATGCCGTCTGGTCCAGCTGATTTGTTTCTATTCAGTTTGGCCATTGAAGCTTCTACTTCGGACTTTAATATTTTCCTCCCGTCCACATCTTTGTGTATCGTCGGTTGCTCTCTCTTTTCTTGGAAAAGAATTTTTTTATATATTCTTCCCATCGGGGGAGTATTTCTTCTTTCTCTAATATGATCGTCCTATCTTTGGATTTTTATACATTCTGTTGAGGAGCAGGTCTTTTTGTCCCTTTTCACTACCAATCTATTTTTGCCAATATTAGTTACAAATTTGGTGACAGAAAAGAGAACGTCTGTAGACAAACCACAACAAAAAAAAAAAAAATTAAAAAGAAACATAAAGAATTTAAGGAGAAAACGCCCAAAATGTTGAAGGATTTAGAATGAAGGAAAATGAGGAAATAGATAGCGAAAACAAACAAAGAAAAAACACAAAGAAATACAAATCTGGATGATAATGGTGGTGATGCCAAAAGCCACCACAATGAACAGGAAAAAATGAAGACGATATATAAACACGAACACGACAAATGTTTGAAAACTCGCTCCCAGCCAATCAGCGACAGGATTGCAGTTTGTTTGTTGTTATTTTTTCATATTTTGTTGATCTTTTTGCCCCGAAGAAATGTTTCATTTTTGGTTGTTTCTTTGGAAGGTCTATCGATGTGATATAATCGTTCATATATATATATATATATATATATATATATATATATATATATATATATATATATATATATTCTGTAAAATTCAAATATATATATTCTGTACAATTCAAATTTTCCCTCTTCGTTAACGTGAGTTTGCAGACGATAAACATATTGGAAGAGTGTATTCAGGAGCAGAGAACTCATATGAACCCGCTTTCGCAAATCACGTCACGCAAGGTGAACGGTTACGTATTATCACTCGACCGAGCCATTCAAGCACCCGTCTTCCTTCCTTCCTTTTTTTCATTCTTTCTTTACTCTCTTCTCCTTTTTTCATTTCACCTCTCACAAGCGTGTGAACAAGTTTAATTAGCCTACCTGAATATACGCATGTGCATGAATACGCATGCGCGCTAACCTTGAGGCAAACTTTCCGGTCATATGTTGTGAACATTGTAAAATAAATACAGGGACAAACTACAAATAAATAAATAAACAAACAAAAGAAAAAAAGAATGGAAGTTTCTGCCTTTGGATGCAATACATTCTTTCCAAATTTAGGTTACAGCGCAGGTCGTTAAAGTAACTTACACAGATTTTTTTTTAAGTGACAGAAGTTTCAATAAAACAAAATTTCCATCTGAATTTGTGTTAAGTACAGTATCCATCCATACCATTTCTATATCAAACAATATTAATAAAGCCAACAACAAGGTTAAAATTTATAGTAAGGGTTTCTACTGAGTCCTACTTGTTAATGCGTAAAAGTTTTCATTCATGAAATAGTTGTAAAATAGAGAAATTAGAAATAGAGCCTTTGAAACATCATTTCAGATTATTCGAGAAAAATATAGATGATCCGAGAAATATGCTTATCAGGTGGCAGCCCCTATAAGAATAGGGTTTTTTGAAAAGAGTTGTCAGTTGCTAAAAAGAAATTTCTGGTATTATCAACTCCAGCTTTTGATTTGTGGATTATTATATCCAGCCGAAAGAATCTCTATGAAAACTTACCGACCAACAAAAACCCAAAAGATAGCCTCATGGAACTAAACTGGTAAATAGAAGTTTTGAATATTTTCATTGATCAAACTAAAAATTATTCTATATATACATATATTTGTGGGTTTCCAACAGTAGCACTTACATTACTTCGCTAGCCCTAACTTGTTAAAAATACTTGACCCTCACCTTTCCTTCTCCTTCGTAACACTTCGCCAGTAGACCTAGAACAGCCTAAAACTCAACGTTTTATGTTTTGAAAGCCACAATTGTGTCTTTGTACGAGCAGTATAGCCCGGCGTTGCTCGGGTGTAATGAAAGCTTTAAAACTAATCCAGGGTCCTGGAGCTCAGACTCTTTGGACGTTGGCACGAAAGACTAAAAAGCAATAGTTGTTTCCAGTTAAAGCGAAACTGTAGACTGAAAGAAAAATGAATGGATGTAAGTCAAATTTTGATTTCCTGGTATCGATATCAAAAAAGTTTTTCGTCATAAACTGAATTTTGAAGGCTAAATAAGTCCTCTGAGAAAATGTTATCATGGCTGAGACAAAAAAACCACAATTATACCTATTAAAGCCAAACCCGAAGAAAAAACTAAAATAAAAAGGCAAAAAAACAAACAAACAGACATACAGGCAGATGAACAGACACACGCAAACATCTTGCTTTTTATATATATATATCTTTGTTTTTCTGCACTATTGTAAGAACTGCAACCTTGAAACTTCTGAATATCGTTTTTTATATCTTTGTCTATTAATGTATCAAATTTGATTAAAATCGGACCACTTCTTCTATAAACCGATTTTTTCGATTATCGATTTTCGATATTTATCGGGAGTACCTCGACACAAAACGTAGCTAAGAACACTTGCAGACGCTTATAATAAAACTGTGTAAATTTTCAAGAAAATCGGTTCAGACACACACACACAAAGACACACATACATACATACACACACACACACACAGTTCCATTTATTATATAAGTTTAGATATATTTTATTTTATGTTTTTTAGCAAATTAATTATTTGTTTGTGATTT
>JBBBDQ010001063.1:1075000-1147500 GCA_037127315.1 Ascarosepion bandense | reverse complement strand
ATTTACGAGCCATTTCTTACCCCAGTCCACCACGGATTGGAGGTCCTTTTCAAGCTCGGCAGCGAGGTTTGCTTTTTCAGCCTCGGTAGATTTTTGACCGAGACGAGAGTAAACCGTAGTGTCGTCAGCATATATGCCTACTTGGGATCTTATTACAACGGGGAGATCGTTGATGTAAATAAGGAAAAGCGTAGGACCTAGAATAGAGCCTTGAGGGACACCCGCATTCATGTGATAGTATTGGGAGGCTTGTCCGTTCAATACTATCCTCATTGTACGGTTTGAAAGGAAGGACTGGATTAGGTCAAACAATTGTCCAGTTATACCATAGCCCTGCAGCTTGCATAGAAGGCCAGCATGCCAGACTCTGTCAAACGCTTTGGAGGTGTCAAGGGCCACAGTTCGGGCTTCGCCGTTTTTGTCGAGGGCCTGGTGTATATACTCAGTGATGGTCGTGAGCATATCAGCAGTAGACCTGGTGAAGCGGAAGGTATACTGTTTGTCAGAGAAGAGTCTATGAGCTGTGAGATGTTGCACCACCTCGGCAAACAAATAATAAAAGTACACGTGATAATAAAGAAAGAACAAAATAACTTATAAAATCTACAGCAGGACCTGTACAAAATATTAACCAAGGGCCAGTTGTGTGCGTTGTGGTACAGTGGATATCGGCTGGGAACGAGAAATCGGGGAGCCGAGTTCGAATTCCAGTTGAATCCATTGTATTCACTTACGCGCAAATACCCTTGGGAAAGGTATTAATCCGTCTCTTCCTTCCAGTTATGGGTTAAATAGCAGGACAGATTGGGTTCTGTAGCCTTGGTCGGCAACCAGTCTACCGCAGAAAGCAATGGCAACCTACTGCGTGATAATCTTCTGCCCAGTCAGTCATGTCTCTTTCGAGACATAATCGCCCAAGCGTGTATCACGTATGGCACTTAACTAACTGACTGAATATAATAGTTGGAAATATGATAAAGGCTTCTACTGGACATAAAATGGGGGACCAGTTTTCTATTGTAATGAAGTAATAAACTGATCCCCCATAATTACTACTTAATAATATAATACATCTCTTCCTCCTCTAGCTATGAGTCAAATAGCAGGACAGACTGGGTTCTATAGCCTTGGTCAGCAGCCAGTCTACGGCAGAAAGCAATGGCAACCTACTGCGGGATAATCTTCTGCCCAGTCAGTCATGTCTCTTTCGAGACATGATCGCCCAAGCGTGTATCACGTATGGCACTTAACTGATCTTTCTCTCTCTCTCTCTCTCACTCACTCTTTCTCTCTCTCTTTCTCACTCTCTCTCTCTCTCTCTCTCACTTACTCTCTTTCTCTCTCTCTCTCTCTCTCTCTCTCTCACTCACTCTGTGTGTGCGTGTGTGTTTCTATATCATGCTCAATAATTCACTGAAAAAGTTTAATCCTGAGGCCTACAGCTCACTTTTTGTTGTCAGTGTGCCGCATCACTTCAGGCGATAGGCGATCATGGCTCTTGAAAATTCCTTATTGGGTGCCTCTGCGTGGTGTAATGGTTAGCAACCTTGTCTTGCTAGCACCTATTATAAGTGAGTAGTGAGTTTGATCCTCAATGGGCACCCCATACTTTCTGCCTTGTGCCACGCATAAGGCCTACATTAGAACAAAATTAATTGGAGTAGATAGTCTAAACAATCGCCCGGTTCACACTCCACCCACGTCTATTGAACAGGTGAAGAGGCTCATCCCTTGTTTCCTGTTTAGGTTGTGGTTTCCGGTTTTTCTCTTTTCCAATCTTTTCACTCTTAGGTAGCACCCTGCGCATCAGTGGCGTTTTCTCCTTGCTTGGGGTGATATGATTAAAAAAACAGCATCTAGGTGGCACTTAGAAACTCAACTCTCCCTTGTGACTTTTAATAATTTTTCGTCTTTATCAAACCTCTCGACTTACTACAGAATCTCTTCATGTGGAAATTTTTTTCTTTTCAGTTTCTCAGTACTTAGCTTTTGGAAGGCATTTTCGCTAGTTCAATGCTTACTCCGGATCTCAGTGTCACATTTCCCACCCTCTGTTAACAAAAAACAAAACTTGTGCATAGTTGATGTTTATATATCCTATTTCTAAGTTGCATCTTTCTGTATTTTTCAGATGAGAGTCTTTTTCCTCCATTTTTTATACCACCCTGTCTAGGAAGTCCTGCTGTTTTCATGTCCGAATCACCATCAGCAAAGTATCACCTGCGTATCTTATATTGTGGGGATGACGCCCACCGATAATAAATCATGGTGGAGCCTCCAGTTTTATTGGTCTAGCCTCACTGCAGGGGTTGAATAAATCTGGGGTGAACACACAACCTTGTATTACACCCCTTACTATTTTTATTAAATTCATTTTCTATCTGTATATTGGCATCTGGCCCTCACTATAAAGTCTGGTTTGTTCTAAAAATTATTTCCAAATAAATCGAGTTTCCCTAGCAGTTCAAATGAAACATTGTGTCATTTATTGTCAAACGTTTTTGTGTAATATATAAGGTGTCCATAAAGTCCGTGTGCACTTTTAAAAAATTATAACTTTATTTGTATTTGTGGATGCTACGGATGCTACGGATATCGTGGACTGAGCATACGAGCAACGACGAAGTGTTAGAAAGAATGGCAACAAAAAGGAAATTGATGCTGAGTATCAGGAAGAGACAACTGAAGTTCCTGGGACATGCAATGAGGAAGGAGAGCCTGGAGAACCTGATACTGACTGGACAGATAGAAGGAAGGAGAGACAGAGGAAAGCAGCGGATAACATATCTGCAGAGTCTGATCAGGTGGATGACGGAACGGGGGTTGCCAAGAGCAACAGGAGCAAACATACTAAGAGCCACAAGGGATAGGGAGACGTGGAGAGCCATGGTCGCCTACGTCCTGAAGGGACAGGGCACATAGAAGAAGAAGAAGGTAGAAATAATTCGTAAAAAATGTTATAAAGTTTAATGTACCGAGATTTAAGTGTAGTTATTGAATAATTCTTCATCACAAAAATTGCAACAATTTTTAGATAAGTAAACAGATGGATCGGAAGGGGTGGACCATTTTATTGGCCTCCATGTTCGCCACATTTGACTCCATGGGGACTTGTGAAAACTATTGTGTATGAAACCAAACCTACTTCATTAGAAGATTATAAAGCTAAAATAACTGATGTGATTTCAAGCATTACTGTAAATCAGTTGGCAAATGTTTTCCCTGAACTGCAAAATCATATTACCCTTTGTATTGCTAATGATGGCGGACATGTGGAAACATAAATTAAATTTCAATAAAACCTTAAAAATATAGATTTCTTTCTAATACTTTTTACAAATTATTTCTATCGCAAATACAAATAAAGTTATAAATTTTTAAAAGTGCACACGAAGTTTATGGACACCCTTTATAAGACTTAATATTCTTCTACATTTGTCTTGCCCTCTTCCCCCTTCTCTCTCTCTCTCTCTCTCTCTCTCTCACACACACACACACACACACACACACACACACTACTTACTTTTCTCGGCCTTTTCTCTCTTTCTCTCCGTCTTTTCTTTCTCTCTCATCTCTTTCTCCCTCTCTCTCTCTCTCTTTCTTTCCTCTCTCTTTTTCTCTTCTTCTCTCTCTCTCTCTCTATCACACACACACTCTCTTCACTTATTTTCTCTCCCTTTTCTCTCTTTCTCTCCGTCTTTTCTTTCTCTCTTATTTCTTTCTCCCTCTCTCTCTCTTTCTTTCCTCACTCTTTTTCTCTTCCCTTATCTCTCTCTCTCAAACGCACACACTCCTCACTTATTTTCTCTCCCTTTTCTGTCTTTCTCTCCGTCTTTTCTTTCTCTCTCTCTCTTTCTCCCTCCCTCTCTCTCTTTCTTTCTTTCTCTCTTTTTCTCTTCCCTTCTCTCTCTCTCTCACACACACTCTCTTCACTTATTTTCTCTCCCTTTTCTCTCTTTCTCTCCGTCTTTTCTTTCTCCCTCTCTCTCTCTCTTTCTTTCTCTCTCTTTTTCTCTTCCCTTCTCTTTCTCTCTCTCTCTCACACACACACACTCTCTTCACTTATTTTCTCTCCCTTTTCTCTCTTTCTCCTCCGTCTTTTCTTTCTCTCTCATCTCTTTCTCCCTCTCTCTCTCTTTCTTTCCTCTCTCTTTTTCTCTTCCCGTCTCTCTCACACACTCCTCACTTATTTTCTATCCCTTTTCTCTCTTTCTCTCCGTCTTTTCTTTCTCTCCTCTTTCTCCCTCTCTCTCTCTTTCTTTCCTCTCTCTTTTTCTCTTCCCTTATCTCTCTCTCTCTCTCACACACACACACACACACACACACACACACTCCTCACTTATTTTCTCACCCTTTTCTCTCTTTCTCTCCGTCTTTTCTTTCTCTCTCCTCTCTTTCTCCCTCCCTCTCTCTCTCTTTCTTTCCTCCCTCTTTTTCTCTTCCCTTCTCTCTTGTCTCTCTCTTTAATAAAATTCTAATCATGAATAATTGCATTTCTTGTTCCAGTATCCGTAACAATAACGATTTTTTTAATATTCTCTTTCCGCTCTAATTCTGCTTTGCGCTTTGATCATCAGGATCTGCGTCATTAGCTTCGTAATGTTGTTCATTAAACCGATTGGTTCTTGGAGCTCACATCCATTTTCATCTGGCTTCTTAGGTAAGGTTACGAGAGATCGATTTACTGAGGTCCTCTGGTTTTTCGCCAGTGTTATATACTTTGTTTACTACTTCTGTAATCTTTTTTTCATTCTACTCTCACGCAACTCTCTTCACACCAATATTCCCATCCTTCTCTTGCCCATTTTCTGACACCCCCTGCAACCTTTTCCTCTTTCTCTCCGCTCTCATCCTATATAACCCTTCACTTTCCTCTTATGTAGCCCCCTGCGCACCAGTAGCAGTACTGCCTTGCTTGGCGTGAAATGATAAAAAAAGAAGAAAAATTGTTTTATTTTCTTATTCGTTCTTCTTCTATGTGCCATGTTCCTTCAGGACGTAGGCGATGATAGCCCTCCACGTCTTTCTATCCCTTGTAACTCTTAACACCCTTTCTCTTGTTACTCCCTTGCAAACACTGCTCTTCCATCCATCCATCTGCTCAAGTCCATCAAGTACGTCACGCGTTGCTTTATCCGGTTTCTCATTCCCTCTATCCATCCCGTGAGTATCACTTTCTCCAAGCCCTCCTTCCTCATTATATGTACCAGAAACTTCAGATGTTTTTTCCAGGTGTTAGGCGTTAGTTTCCTTTTCGTTTCCACCCTCTCCAAAACCTTGCAGTTGCTCATATGTTTGATCCATAGTATCCTCAGCATCCTTCTGTAGAACCATATTTTGGTTGCTTCCAGTTTTTTACTTCATCTTTTATGAAATTGTCCAGCACTCACTGCCATATTGAAGAACAAACATCGCATAGCAGTTCAGTACTCTTTTATTTGTTTCCAGCAAAATTTTTTTGCCTTTCATTAAGCTATTCAGCTTCTGGGATGCATCTTTGACCATGGCAATATGTCCTCGGATCTCAGCGCCACACTCTGTCAGAAAACTTCTCAGGTATTTAAATTTCTGTACCTTCCTGATTTTAGTATCCCCAAAAATTGTATTATGCAAGTGAGTATTGTCTGTGAAGGCACAGTGGATTAAAAAGTCAGAGAGCCGAGTTCGAATTGCAAATGAGTCCCTTACGTGGGTATCGGAGAAAGAAAATCTGATTAAAAAGATGAGATTAAATATCTTAACAAAAAGCAATAGAACAGAAAATAGATGTTCATTATGATAGACGATCAATGTTAATTATAAATCATTCGCTTGCCCTTCTCCAAAAGTATCGATCGAAAACAATTTCATTTAGTGAAGAGGAAGCCCGGTCCACAGGTAAATATTGTCTAGCCAGCTTTTTGGTGGTGGACCTCTGTTTCTTTTGCCGACTGTCTTATCCTCTACACATATCTTACGAACACCGCAGGTTGATCTGCTGATGTGCCCAAACAGTTTAAGTACTTTCGATTTAACAACTGATGGGATTGACTCAAGCTTGGTCATGTTCAAATGTTCGTAGATGGTGATGTGATCCTCGAATTGCTTATTTGTTAACCATCTCCTGATGTGGTTTTGAAAGATAGGTAGTTTTCGCAACTCCCAATCTGTCCAGTTCGCATCCCAGTCCATAATTCCCGTCTGAATCCATCCTGCACATATATAAATATACCATCCACCCGTGTATTGAATACTGCTATCACATCTGGTGCGGTGCTCCTGCTATTCATCTAGGGATTCTTAACTAAATCCAACAAAGAATCTGTAATGTGATCAATCCCAACTTGGTAGCTTAGCCGCAGTCACTTCATCACCGGCGTAAAGT
The DNA here is from genome assembly GCA_037127315.1 of Ascarosepion bandense. Lineage (NCBI taxonomy): Eukaryota > Metazoa > Mollusca > Cephalopoda > Sepiida > Sepiidae > Ascarosepion > Ascarosepion bandense. The sequence continues at coordinate 1,141,136 of JBBBDQ010001063.1, read as the reverse complement.
GGCTTCTCTCTGTCTCTTCTACAAATACTTTCACGGCTTCTGCTGTGACAAACTTAGCTCCATGGTGCCCTTTCTGCATAAATTTACTCGAGCTACTAGACTAGCAACTAGGTTCCACCCTTTTACAATGAAACTAATAAAATGTAACCGCATCTTCTACTCTATCAGCTTCTCTTCTCGCACTTCCCGCCTGTGGAAATCACTTAAATATAGCAAGAGAAAGCGGAAAGAAAGGACTGAGTATAAACTTCAAGAAAACTGAATGTATGGTCATCAGCAAAAAGAAGACCCCCAAATGCCAACTACAGGTCGGAGAAACTAAAATAAAACAAGTAAAGACATTTAAATACCTGGGAAGCCTTCTGACAGAGGATAGAAGATGCGAAGACGCATGACATCCAAAGACGTATTGGCATGGCAAAAGACGCATTTCAAAAGCTAATCAGAGTACTAAGAGACAGGAAAATCTCATTGGAAATAAAGAAAAGAGTATTGTTTTTTAATCGTTTCACACCAAGAAAGGCAGTAACACCACTGGGGTGCAGGAAGCTACATAAGACAAAAATATGAGATAGGAGGAGAGTTAAGAAAAAGACGAACCAGTTACAGTGAGTATCAGAGAAGGGAGCAAGAGAAGGATGGGAATGCAGGTGTGATGACAGTTGCAAAGGTCGAGAGAAAGGAAAAGATATACAGGGTGATGTAGAAAGAACTGGAGTCAAGTGGTTAAGAGATAGGTATTGATATTGCAATTAAATTCCTGGAGGTTGTAGCTATCAGGAAACCAAGTATATGAAAGGGAGTTCCACAGGCGGGAAGTGCGAGAAAAGAAGCTATTGGAGTAGAATTGTCGTCTGCATTTGTTTGATCTAACTGTGAATGGGTGGGACCCAGTCGCGAGTCTGGTTGCGCAAGTAAGCGGTGATTTAAGTTCGTCGATGCAGAAGCCATGAAAATATTTATAGAATAGGCAGAGGGAAACCACATCCTGTCGGTGGGAAAGTGGCTGGAGTCGAGCCGCCAAGTCGGTACCTATCACATTACTGACTCTCCTTTGGAGCCTGTCAGGAACACTGAGATGAACAGCGGGTACGCCTGACCATATATGACAGTAGTATTCCATGCACGGACGGATGGTTGATTTGTATATATGCAAGATGGATTCAGGAGGAAAAAACATCCCGGCCCAACACAGTGACCCAACCTTCCTAGCAGTGGATTTAGGTATTGACTCAATGTAATGGTTCCACTTGAGACTAGGATGTTATATATTTGTCCTTCTGTATAGCAGTGAATATTAGACAATCTCTTTAAAGATGTAATAAAGGCTTCAGTCAACAGAAATATGGTTCTACAGAAGGATGCTGACGATGCTATGGACCGAACATGTTATTAACGATGAGGTGTTGGAGAAAAAACAAACGAAAAGAAAACTCATGCATAACATCAGGAAGAGACAGCTGAAGTTCCTGGGATACACAATGAGGAAGGAGGGCTTGGAGAATCTGATACTTACAGAACGTGGTCCTGGGAATGACGGTAAACTGCATCCGGCAGCAAGGCCTCAGATTGGGAGGTTGTGAGGAGCATGGAACCACCTCTTAATTGCTGTTGTTTCCAGGTCCACCCTGACTCGGAGTGGTAGCACCTGTTAGGGTCCCAGCTATGGGCAAATAGTTAACCACCAAACTGGGGTCAAAACACTATGAAAGTATAAAAATAGACTTTTATAGATATATATATATATGCATAAAAACAGACTTTTATAGAAGAATATAGATTTTTGAAAAAAAAAATTATCACCACAACACAATTTTGAAGGAAAAAATTCCCAGCAAAACATTTAAAAATACAAAATTTGAATACATTTTCAGTTTTCTAAAATAAAAAAAATAAAAACAAAATTTTTGTCAAAATCTGACTAAATTAATCCTCTCACTATAACCAAACATTTTATTTTTCAATCATATCAGCCCGAACAAGGCGGTAACGCCACTGATGTGCAGGGACCTACATAAGAGTAAAAAGATTAGATAGAAGAGAGTGAAGAGAAAGACGAACGAGTTAGAAAGGAGCAAGAGAAGGAAGGGAATACAGGTGTGATGACAGTTGCAGAGGTGGAGAGAAAGGAAAGGATATACGGGGTGGTGAAGAAAGAACTAGGGTTAAGTGGTTAGGAGATGAGTATTGACCTTGCATTTAAATTCCTGAAGGTTGTAGCTGTCAGGAAAGCAAGAATAACGAACGAGTTCCACAGGCGGGGAGTGCAAGAAAAGAAGCTTCAGGAAAAAAAAATACCTTAAACCCCCACCTTTTGGGCATTAAATAACCCACACAGGTGTTGATATGCCGTTAAGCAAAACTCACTCACTCATACTCACAAGACGGATAGAAGGAAAGAGAGACAGGGGAAACCAGCTCGAGATATAATTGCTAGGATTGAGTAAATGGTTGGTGGAGCGAAGTTCGGGAGAGATACCAAAAGGAAAAATATTAATGTAATATAGCAATCTGGCCCCACCCGAGGAAGGTTGATGCAAGCGATGGTGTTTCCCGTCGGTGAAGGGGTCGGCGAACGACAAGACAGGTGTTTGAGAAATACATCCTGTCGGGGCCTGGAGCGGATGTCGTTTGACCTTATTTCCGACAGCGGCGGAAATGACAACGGAGGCAAACAGAACAGGTGTCTCTTGGAATTACGTGGGCGTTGCGTGGGCGAGGCAAAACCGGAAGGAAAGTCCCGGTTCTAGAAGACTATAAAAAGACCTCGACACACGGATTCGCCAGCAGAGAACGGCCAGTGGAAGCAGAGAGACACCTCAGGCAAGACTACACTCCCGTCGACCCATTCTATGTGCGCTCTCACTCTTCCATTCTCTATTCCACACGGGTTCGTCGTCAAGAATAAAAATATAACCTTATATTTTTATATATGCGTGTTCTCGTTATTTTGTCGTCGTACGGCGATATATAACATTAAAAGCTACAAGAAACACGACCAAATGGAAGTCCATGATCGCCGACGTCCTGAAGTGACACAGGACATGAAGAAGAAGAACGACGCTTCTAATGTGCAATGTGTATGTAAGTTTCTTCTCTATTTTCTAGAGTCTTGTAATATTTGTACCTAGTATGTTATGGATAATAATTAAGAGATACAAATATTAACCAGTTAAAACAAACTTTATCTAACTTCGTCTACATTCTTGTGTGAGTCCCTCGTGGCTGGCTAAAATATCCGCTGGCGGGAGTAGCACGTGTGGCTGGTGTGAATTCTTTTGAGGCACTAAAAAAAGCTGAACTGCTACTAGTTGTTGGTCAGTAGGGATGGGCCAGAGAGAGAGAGAGATGAAGCGATTTCTGGGATAGTAGTTCGTGACCTAGGTGGAAGCACCTGGAGAAGAGGAGGGAGAAGAAGACAAAGTTATTATGTTTAGGTAGTATTTCTGATCTCTAGTAAGGGGTACTGCAGTCTTCTTCTTCTTCTTCTTCTTCTTCTTCTTCTTCTTCTTCTTCTTCTTCTTCTATGTGCTGTGTCTCTTCAGAATGTAAGCGATTATGGCCCTCCACGTCTCCCTATCCCAAGTGGATCTTTGCATGTTTTCTCTTGTGACTGCCATCCACTTGCCCAAGACCATTTTACGTATTGCTTTTCCCTGTTTCGCTTTGACTTTATATGACCTGTGAGTATCAGGTTTTCTAAGTCCTCCGTCCTCATTACATATCCCAGAAATATTACCTGTCTTTTCTGGATGGTACGTATTAGTTTCTTTTTTTGTTTCCATCCTATGCAAATCTCATCGTTGCTCACATATTTGGTCCATGGTATCCTAACCATCCTTCTGTAGAATCAAATTTCGGTTGCTTCAAGTCTATTCTTCATCTTCGATGAGAATGTCCAACCTTCATTGAAGGACAGACATCACATAACAAACCTGTACTTTCCTCTTTGTTTCCAGCAAAATTTTCCTGTCTCCTAATACTCTACTCAGCTTCTGAAATGCATCCTTGGTCATGTGAATTCGACTTCGAATCTCAATGTCGTACTTTCTGTCTTCTGTTTGAAAACTTCCCAGGTATCTCAGTTTTTGTACCCGCTTGATTTTAGCATCTCCCACCTGTAATTGACATTTTTACTGATGAACATGAATTCAGTTTTCTGGTAGTTTATTTGTAGTCCTTTTTTTTTTTTTTTTAACTTTCTTCAGCTATCTTCAGTAGGAGGTACAAGAAGGATATTCCATTAATCAAGGAACAACATCGAAGGTCCTACAGAAAGAAAGGTATCTGAAGATTTGATATTTGTACCGTAAATGTGCGTTGTGGCGCAGTGGATAACGGCTCGGAACGGGGAGTCGAGTTCGAATTCCAGTTGAATTTCTTGCATTCACTTCCGCACAAATACTCTTGGGAAAGGTATTAATCCGTCTCTTCCCTTCAGTTATGGGTTAAATAAAAGGACAGATTGGGTTCTATAGCCTTGGTTGGCAACCAGTCTAGCGCAGAAAGCAGTGGCAACCTATTGCGGGATAATATTCTGCCCAGTCAGTCATGTCTCTTTCGAGACATGATCGAAGCGTGTATCACGTATGGCACTTAACTGACTGACCATAAATGTAAACACGTCATTTTTAAAGCAATTGTTTTTAATCTGACTTTATTTCTTATCAATATCAATGTTACGTTCAGTAATTACACGTATTTTCATAACAGTGAAGTTAAAGTCAACCGGTTTAGAAATAGAATGCCTTATTGATACAGAAGATATGCCTCCCGACAAGAGTTCAATATCTCATTGAATGTTTTAATCTGGGAACGGATGTGCATTGTCGTGCTTTGGATATCGGTTCTGAACGAGAAATCGGGAGAATTCCAGTTGAATTCATCGCATTCAAATACACGCAAATAGCCTTGGGAAAGGTATGAATCTGTCACTTATGCATCCAGCTATGGGTTAAATAATAAGACAGATTGTGTTCTATAGTCTTAGTTAGTAACCACTTTACCGCAGAAAGTAATGGCAACCTTGTGTGGGAAAATTTTCAGTCATGTCTCTTTCGAGACATGATCACCCAAGCGTGTATAAAGTATAGCAATTTAATCTGAATGGCAAAACCATTTTCAAACAATGGGTGCATATATTTGCACTATTTACATTCTTTCGACTGTTGTTCTCATCTTTATTGTCACGTTTGTGATGTTCTGGTCGCTGAACGCTCCGGCCTTCTTCAAGTGATATACGTTGGAAATTAGAACCTCATCTTTTATTCCACCCACAAGAATAGATTGTTCTAATTCCACGCGACATGTCTTTTCTGGATACCTCTGTTGCAGTATCTCAATTCACCATGTTTTGGTTCAACTCAGCTGTGGACAGGTATATTCAGAGATAGATAGATAGATAGATAGATAGATAGATAGATAGATAGATAGATAGATAATGAGAAGACATAGATAGATAGATAGATAGATAGATAGATAGATAGATAGATAGATAGATAGATAGCAAGAATAGATAGATAGATAGATAGATAGATAATGAGAATACATAGATAGATAGATAGATAGATAGATAGATAGATAGATAGATAGATAGATAGATAGATAGATATGAACAGATTTAGATAGATAGATAGATAGATAGATAGATAGATAGATAGATAGATAGATATCAAGACTAGATAGATAGATAGATAGATAGATAGATAGATAGATAGATAGATAGATAGATAGACAATGAGATAGATAGACAATGAGAAGACATAGATAGATAGATAGATAGATAGATAGATAGATAGATGAGATAACATAGATAGATAGATAGATAGATAGATAGATAGATAGATAGATAGATAGATAGATATGAACAGATTTAGATAGATAGATAGATAGATAGATAGATAGATAGATAGATAGATAGATAGACAATGAGAAGACATAGATAGATAGATAGATAGATAGATCGATAGATAGATAGATAGATCGATAGATAGATAGATAGATAGATAGATAGATAGATAGGTAGGTAGGTAGGTTTGTGTTTCCTTGTAGCAACTTTTAATTAGAAATGCTTTACATATCCTCGGGTCTGCTTCTCCAAGAAACGGCAAGTCACATTTCTGTGCACGCATTTGCACCTGCGTGCGCGTAGATGAGAATGCACAGGGAAACGCCTGTTTTCTTTTTCATTCTTCGGGACTGAATTTGTCACGTCTGTTTTTCTTTTTTCTTTTTTTTTTGTTACCTGTGTGCCTCACCTGGCTGCTGAATGCGGTATAGACAAAATCACGTTCGGTTGTATATGGAAATTTGCAGGAAACTTATGAGTTGAGATATTCTGGCCGATGGGAAGATGGAACTTTTTGTAGATTCGACATCAGCTTCAAGGAAAGACAAATGAAATCAGGCGAATGGGAAATGGAGCTAGATTGAATTTCAGCATCAGTAAAGAAGTAGATAGATAGATACGAAAGGAAGACAATTAGATAGATAGATAGATAGATAGATAGATAGATAGATAGATAGATAGATAGAAGGGGGAAAAGAAAGAGATTCCGAGGGATTTGTAAATAAAAAGAAAGAAAGAACGAAAGAAAGAAAGAAAGAACGAAAGAAAGAAAGAACGAAAGAAAGAAAGAAAGAAAGAAAGAAAGAACGAAAGAAAGAAAGAAAGAAAGAACGAAAGAATGAAGGAAAGGGAAGATCGAAATAAATAATAAGAAAGATATCTCCAAAGAAAGTAAAAACAGACATAGAAAAGGAGAGTGAAAGAAAGATAGATAGAAAGGAAGAAAGAAAAAGAAATGAAAAGAAAACAGCAAGAAAGAATGATGGAAAGAAAAAAACTGAAATAGATGATAAAAAATTTACCATTAAAGAAAGAAAATAACGAAGGACAAATAAAGAAAGAAAGAAAACAGAAAAATGACAAAACGATAGAAAACTAAGAATGAAGAGAAGAATGAAATAAACCAAAGGGCAGTTATCCTTAAAGATAGAAAGTAAAGAAGGAAACATAAAAATGAAGAAAATAGAAGAAAGAAAGAAAAGCAGAAAGAAAGAAAATGAAGGAAAAAGACGAGAAAAAGAAAGAAAGAAAGAAAGAAAGAAAAAGACAATTGTAGTAAATAATAAAAAAGTTATCATTAACAATGACAGTAACACAAAAGAAAGAAAGAAAGAAAGAAAGAAAGAAAGAAAGAAAGAAAAGTAAGGATTTATAAATTTTTAAAATAATTAATGTTCCAGGTGAATATCTTCCTTTGAGAAGTTAATGACGAGTGAGAAATAGATTTGTTAGAATCACAAACTGAAATGGTGGTTGGAGGGGATATACAAAAACAAAAGATTTGAATAAGTTTGGAAATAGAAACCAAAGAAGTAAAGAAAAAAAAAAAAACAGAATATCCCCAACGTGGGATTAAAATAGGGGTGGGGGTTCAAGGTTCTTGTCTCGAGTCAGAAACGAATTGAGTTCTGCGTTTAAAACCATAAATTCAAAGTAGCTGTAAAACCTCGAAATGAATTCAAGGTAAAACAGGTTCAGAAACGAAGAAAATTGAAAAAAAAGAAATTGGCGTAAATGGTTAGAGATGAACGACAAAGAAGAAAAAGATTATTACGAAAAAAAGAATTGTCTATATTTCTGAGATGAGGTAGTATTTACACTATTTACATTATTCGGTCTATTGTCCTCATCTTTGTTGCCAGTTGTCTATATTTCTGAGATGAGGTAGTATTTACAGTATTTACATTATTCGGACTATTGACCTCATCTTTGTTGCCATTTGTGTATATTTCTGAGATGAGGTAGTATTTACACTATTTACATTATTCAGACTATTGTCCCCATCTTTGTTGCTAGTTGTCTATATTTCTGAGATGAGGTAGTATTTACAGTATTTACATTATTCGGACTATTGTCCTCATCTTTGTTGCCAGTTGTCTATATTTCTGAGATAAGGTAGTATTTACACTATTTACAATATTCGGACTATTGTCCTCATCTTTGTTGCCATTTGTCTATATTTCTGAGATGAGGTAGTATTTACAGTATTTACATTATTCGGTCTATTGTCCTCATCTTTGTTGCCAGTTGTCTATATTTCTGAGATGAGGTAGTATTTACAGTATTTACATTATTTGGACTATTGTCCTCATCTTTGTTGCCATTTGTCTATATTTCTGAGATGAGGTAGTATTTACACTATTTACATTATTCGAACTATTGTCCTCTTATTTGTTGCCAGTTGTCTATATTTCTGAGATGAGGTAGTATTTACACTATTTACATTATTCGGACTATTGTCCTCATCTTTGTTGCCAGTTGTCTATATTTCTGTGATGAGGTAGTATTTACAGTATTTACATTATTCGGACTATTGTCCTCATCTTTGTTGCCATTTGTCTATATTTCTGAGATGAGGTAGTATTTACACTATTTACATTATTCGGACTATTGTCCTCATCTTTGTTGCCATTTGTCTATATTTCTGAGATGAGGTAGTATTTACACTATTTACATTATTCGGACTATTGTCCTCATCTTTGTTGCCAGTTGTCTATATTTCTGTGATGAGGTAGTATTTACACTATTTACATTATTCGGACTATTGTCCTCATCTTTGTTGCCAGTTGTCTATATTTCTGAGATGAGCTAGTATTTACACTATTTACATTATTCGGACTATTGTCCTAAACTTTATTGCCATTTGTCTATATTTCTGAGATGAAGTAGTATTTACAGTACTTTCATTATTCGGACTATTGTAGTGACCTTTGTTTCAATTTGTACGACGTTTCGGCCGTTGTACGTTCCGGCCTTATTCAGGTGCTAGGAATTTTGAACCGAACCCTTTATTTGTCCATATTTCTGAGATGAGGTAGTTTTTACAGCATTTACATTATTCGGACTATTGTCCTCATCTTTGTTACCAGTTGTCTATATTTCTGAGATGAGGTAGTATTTACACTATTTACAATATTCGGACTATTGTCCTCATCTTTGTTACCAGTTGTCTATATTTCTGAGGTGAGGTAGTATTTACACTATTTACAATATTCGGACTATTGTCCTCATCTTTGTTGCCATTTGTCTATATTTCTGAGATGAGGTAGTATTTACAGTATTTACATTATTCGGACTATTGTCCTCATCTTTGTTACCAGTTGTCTATATTTCTGAGATGAGGTAGTATTTACACTATTTACATTATTCGGACTATTGTCCTCATCTTTGTTGCCAGTTGTCTATATTTCTGAGATGAGGTAGTATTTACACTATTTACAATATTCGGACTATTGTCCTCATCTTTATTTCCAGTTGTCTATATTTCTGAGATGAGGTAGTATTTACACTATTTACAATATTCGGACTATTGTCCTCATCTTTGTTGCCATTTGTCTATATTTCTGAGATGAGGTAGTATTTACAGTATTTACATTATTCGGTCTATTGTCCTCATCTTTGTTACCAGTTGTCTATATTTCTGAGATGAGGTAGTATTTACACTATTTACATTATTCGGACTATTGTCCTCATCTTTGTTGCCAGTTGTCTATATTTCTGAGATGATGTAGTATTTACACTATTTACATTATTCGGACTATTGTCCTCATCTTTGTTACCAGTTGTCTATATTTCTGAGATGAGGTAGTATTTACACTATTTACAATATTCGGACTATTGTCCTCATCTTTGTTGCCAGTTGTCTATATTTCTGAGATGAGGTAGTATTTACACTATTTACAATATTCGGACTATTGTCCTCATCTTTGTTGCCAGTTGTCTATATTTCTGAGATGAGGTAGTATTTACACTATTTACAATATTCGGACTATTGTCCTCATCTTTGTTGCCAGTTGTCTATATTTCTGAGATGAGGTAGTATTTACACTATTTACAATATTCGGACTATTGTCCTCATCTTTGTTGCCAGTTGTCTATATTTCTGAGATGAGGTAGTATTTACACTATTTACAATATTCGGACTATTGTCCTCATCTTTGTTACCAGTTGTCTATATTTCTGAGATGAGGTAGTATTTACACTGTTTACATTATTCGGACTATTGTCCTCATCTTTGTTGCCAGTTGTCTATATTTCTGAGATGAGGTAGTATTTACACTATTTACATTATTCGGACTATTGTCCTCATCTTTGTTACCAGTTGTCTATATTTCTGAGATGAGGTAGTATTTACACTATTGTCCTAAACTTTATTGCCATTTGTCTATATTTCTCAGATGAGGGAGTATTTACAGTACTTTCAATATTCGGACTATTGTCCTGACCTTTGTTTCAATTTGTACGACGTTTCGGCCGTTGTACGCTCCGGCCTTCTTCAGGTGCTAGGAATTTCGTACCGAACCCTTTATTTGTCCATATTTCTGAGATGTGGTAGTATTTACAGTATTTACATTATTCGGACTATTGTCCTCATCTTTGTTGCCAGTTGTCTATATTTCTGAGATGAGGTAGTATTTACACTATTTTCATTATTCGGACTATTGTCCTCATCTTTGTTGCCAGTTGTACGACGATTTCTTCAGGTGCTAGGAATTTCGAACTGAACCCTTTATTACAATCACTGGGATATATGATTCTCAATCCTTGCGTACAGCCTGTTTTTCTATATACCTCAGTGAATGTAATAAAGAGTTCGTTTCTAAATTCTAGGCACTTGATGAAGGCTGGAGCGTACAACGACCGAAACGTCATACAAATGACAACAAAGACGAGGGAAATAATCTGAATAATGTAAATAGTGTAAGAAAAAGGAAGTTTTGATATAGAAAAGCAGAAAAAGAAAAAACATGAAGAATATAAGGAGGATGTCAAATATCGTCTTTCTCCTAGACCAGTTGCCAGCCACGGCTAGAAATCTCTGTTTTGGTTGTTATTTAATCTATACGGAGAAGAAGCTGATTTTTACCTTGCTCCGAAAGTGAATATAACGAACTCGACCGGAAATCGAGCTCGGTTCGCCGATTTCTCATTCGAAGCCGCTGACTCTTACACCAGCATCACATGCACGCGTGAAATAGGAAACCCACCAAAAATAATTTTTTAAAAGAAAGGAGAGCAAGAAAAGAACGAAGAAGCAGAAGAATAAAGTAAGACATAAATAAAAGGTACAAGATGATGAAGAAGTACGAAGAATGAGAACAAAAGAAGAATGAAAAAAAAGAACGAAGAGGGAGAAGGTCGAAGGAGAAGAACGAACACGAAGAAGAATGAATAAAAAAAGAAAAAAAGCGGAACATGAAGAAGAAAGCGGAAGAATAAGAAAAAGACGATGAATAAGAAAAACGAAGAAGGAAGAAAGACGAATAAGAAAAACGAAGAGCAAGAAAGAAAAAGGACAAAGGTCGAAGAAGAAGAACCAATAATAACCAAGAAAAGACAAAAGGAACAAAGAAATACAAAAAGAAGCAGAAGTACGAAGAAGAAGGAAAGCAAAAAAGGAAGAAGATTAAAACAAAGATGCAGGAGAATGAAAACTAAGAAAAAGAACAAAGAAAAAAGAAAAGAACGAAGAAGAACGACGGAGTAGTAGAACGAGGAAGCCGATGAATGAGGAAGAAAAACGAGGAAGTAGAAGAACGATGAAGCCAAAAGAAGAAGAAGAAGAAGAAAAAGAACGAGGAAGTAGAAGAACGAGGAAGCCGAAGAACGAGGAAGCCAAAGAACGAAGAAGAAGAATGAGAAAGTAGAAGAACGAGGAAGAAGAACGGGGAAGAAGAACATGGACGCCGAAGAACGAGAAAGAAGAATGAGAAAGTAGAAGAACGAGGAAGCCGAAGAACGAGGAAGAAGAAGAATGAGGATGAAGAAAGAGGAAGCCGAAGAATAAGGAAGAAGAATGAGAAAGTAGAATAACGAGGAAGAAGAACGAGAAAGCCGAAGAACGAGGAAGAAGAAGAACGAGGAAGAAGAACGAGGAAGCCGAAGAACGAGGAAGAAGAAGAATGAGGAAGAAGAAAGAGGAAGCCGAAGAACGAGGAAGAAGAATGAGAAAGTAGAATAACGAGGAAGAAGAACGAGAAAGCTGAAGAACGAGGAAGAAGAAGAACGAGGAAGCCGTAGAACGAGGAAAAAGAATAAGAAAGTAGAATAACGAGGAAGAAAAACGGGGAAGAAGAACATGGACGCCGAAGAACGAGAAAGAAGAATGAGAAAGTAAAATAACGAGGAAGCCGAAGAACGAGGAAGAAGAAGAATGAGGAAGAAGAAAGAGGAAGCTGAAGAACGAGGAAGAAGAATGAGAAAGTAGAATAACGAGGAAGAAGAACGAGAAAGCTGAAGAACCAGGAAGAAGAACAACGAGGAAGCCGTAGAACGAGGAAGAAGAATGAGAAAGTAGAAGAACGAGGAAGAAGAACGGGGAAGAAAAACATGGACGCCGAAGAACGAGAAAGAATGAGAAAGTAGAAGAACGAGGAAGCCGAAGAACGAGGAAGAAGAAGAATGAGGAAGAAGAAAGAGGAAGCCGAAGAACGAGGAAGAAGAATGAGAAAGTAGAATAACGAGGAAGAAGAACGAGAAAGCCGAAGAACGAGGAAGAAGAAGAACGAGGAAGAAGAACGAGGAAGCCGAAGAACGAGGAAGAAGAAGAACGAGGAAGTCGAAGAACGAGGAAGTCGAACGAAGCCGAAGAACGAGGAAGAAGAAAAACGAGGAAGAAGAACGAGGAAGCCGAAGAACGAGGAAGAAGAAGAACGAGAAAGCTGAAGAACGAGAAAGAAGAATGAGAAAGTAGAATAACGAGGAAGAAAAACGAGAAAGAAGAAGGAGGAAGAAGAAGAACGAGAAAGAAGAACGAGGAAGCCGCGCCAAAAAGAAAAACGAGAAAGTCGAAGAACGAAGAAGTACGAAAAGGAAAATGAAGAAGAAAAAAGAAGAATCAGAGGAATGAAGAAATACAAGAAAGAGGAAGAATAACAAAAATAGGATAATTAAAAAAAAAAAAACAATTTTAGCTTCAAATGAAGATTTAGTTGTGTGACGAGCAACGAAACTGTTTCGTGCCTGTCAAATAACCGCCAAAATGTACTTTGTCATTCCGAGAGAAACAGGCGAGCTTAGAAGGAAAAAGAAAATAGTTCCAAAAAGCGGAAGGATATGTATACCACATGGACGGCTGTTATTACTCCTTATTTTAATGCATACAAAGAAAATGACTGCACGTTTTCGCCGTTCAGGTTTTCTTGTTGCCTCTGATTGAGTTGATTTTCCCACCGTTTCGTCTAGTATCGTTCGTGTCTGACATGCATTTTTTCGTTCAATCATTCTCAGCATACATTCTCTATCGTTGGTTGTTGAAAGACTTGATGATAGCTTATATTGGTGAAATCTTTAGTGCTATTTTCTATCGTGACAACCCAATCCATCACGAAATTTTGAAATATGCTACACGATCACCATTGGAAGTCAGAAGTTTGCCTCTGTTGTTTTGGACTGATTAACTATGCTTATATATTTACCGGGAGAAAAATGAACTCAAATGCTTATATATATATATAATCTTCCTCTCCATTTTCTTCTCTCCCTCTCTCAAGTTCATACACATGCAATCTCACTCACTAAATATCAATCTGTTTTTCCATTCAAAGCAAATTATACTTCTCAGTTTGTGCATATCTATCTATCTATCTATCTATCTATCTATCTATCTATCTATCTATCTATCTATCTATCTATCCCATCCTTTTCCATATCTATCTATCTATCTATCTATCTATCTATCTATCTATCTATCATATCTATATCTATCTATCTATCTATCTATCTATCTATCTATCCCTATCCTTTTATATCTTTTCATTATCTATCTATCTATCTATCTATCTATCTATCTATCTAGTCTTGATCTATCTATCTATCTATCTAGCTAGCTAGCTAGCTATATATCAATTTCATATGCATGAATGAAAATTTAAGAAAATATATTTTCTTTATTTTTTTATATCTAGCTTTATCGCTGTTAATCTGTTCATACATATCTATTTATTGATATATTTATCTGTTATTCTGTTTGTCTGTCTGTCCGGCTATCTGTATATGTATCTATCTCGTATGAATAATGTGAAACTTATAAATATATTTCTCTCTCTCTCTCTCTCTCTCTCTCTCTCTATATATATATATATATATATATATATATATCTGTCATCTGACTCTCATATAAATGTAGGACAATCTAATGAAAGATATAATCACATCACTTTCTCTGGCACGAACTTAATTTTTGAATATTTTTGTACATTTACCAGAAAAATAAAGAACTTTATCAAATAACAATAACGAGTTGAACAATTCCATCTATACAAACAACTAAAAAGAACAATGACGTCCACATCATGCCCTCGCTGATTTCTAACATAATCTCAAAACTTGACCCTCACAAAGCGAGCGGTGGGGACGGAATCCCAATCATAGTCTTGAAGAAATGTGTTCCTGAACTCTCCTCTGTCCTTTCTAAACTCTACAACCTCTTCCTATTTTCCTCCTGCTTTCCTACCTGTTGGAAGTCTTCTTCTGTGGTTCCAATATTTAATAACACAAATAGCATGTGTAATGAGATAAAAAATGAACAGAACATGTAACAAGATATGAGAATACAAATAGCATATGTAACGTGATAAAGAAAGAAACAGCACATGTAACAAAATATGAGAATACAAATAGCATATGTAACGTGATAAGGAAAGAAACAGCACATGTAACAAGATATGAGAATACAAATAGCATATGCAACGTGATAAGGAAAGAAACAGCACATGTAACAAGATATGAGAATACAAATAGCGTATGTAACGTGATAAGGAAAGAAACAGCACATGTAACGAGATAAAAATAATGATATAAACAAAATTTTAATTTTCTACAAAACCAAAAGAAAAAGCTTTGCCTAGAAATTGCCATCAATACTTGAAGGAACCTTAACAATGGGTATGCGAAGTTTAATTTTCTAAAGAAATGTTTTAAGAAGAATATTTTATAATTTTCTCTATTTCAGCTTCCTCATAAGTCTACCATTCATCCGTACATTAAATGCTGCTGCCATCTCGGTTCTGATGCTCTTGTTCTCATGGTCTGTAATGTAATCGATTCTGTCCTAGTATCTCGACTTATGTCACCTCCAGGCCGTCTAATTTGGCTTCCCTCGCTCTTTTCTACAGATATTTTCATGACAGTTGTTCAAATAAGTTTTTCTCCTCAGTGCGTCGACTGTATGAATTTTATGCGGGCTAATAGATTGGCAATTAGGTCCCACTGTTTTGCAGTTGAAATAGCTAATTGCATGCGTCATTTCTATTCTATAAGTTTTGTTTCTCGTACTTCTCACGTGTGAAAATCCCTTCCGATTCATTGCATCCCTATCTCTTGCTTTATTTACGTGCAAATACCCTTGCGGAAGGTATTAAACCGTCTTTTCTCTTGTTGTTGCGTTTTCTTTTTTTTTTAATATAATTATTACATTGTGCGTTGTGGTGTAATGGATATCGGATCGGAACGAGAAATCGGGGAGCCGAGTTCAAATTCCAGTTGAATTCATTGCATTCACTTACGCGCAAATACCCTTGGGAAACGCATTAATCCGTCTCTTCCTCCCAGTTATGGGTTAAATAACAGGACAGATTGGGTTCTATAGCTTTGGCTGGCAACAAATCTACCGTAGAAAGCAATCAGTCATGTCTCGAAAGAGACATGATCGCCCAAGCATGTTTCACGTATGACACTTAACTGACTGAATTATTATTTACTTTATATTAGTTTGATAAATTAATTTATGTATTTTAAATAATAAAAGGTTTTGTTTTTTATAGCATATATTTTATGAAAGTAGATATTTGTAAAAATTCAACGCGCATATCTATATTTTGGTAATTTTTAAATATAAGAACACCCAAATGTATACTTATGTTTTTTTTTGTTTTAATCATTTCACCCCAAGCAAGGTACTGCCACTATAGCGCAGGGGGTTACATAGGGGAAGGTGCTGAGAGAGCGACTGGATATAGGAAATGTCAGAAAGGATGGTGATAGACGAGTAAGGAGGTACATAGGAAGAGTGTTTGAGAGAATGGGTGCGAGTTAGTGTGTTAGGAGATGTCTATTGACCTTACATTTAAACTCCTGGAGATTGTAGCCGTCGCGGAAGCAATCATGTGGAAGGGTATTCCACGGTCAGGAAATGCGATTTCACTGTAAAAAGGTGGGACCTAGTTGCTAATCTTGTATCTCGTGCAAATTCGTACCTAGGGGGCACCAGTGATCTAAGTTCATCGGAGCAGAAGCCGTGAAAGTATTTATAAAAGAGGCACAGGGAAGCCACGTCACGCCGGTGAGAGAGTGACTGCAGGCGGTCAGCTAAGTCGGTATCGATCACATTACAGATTCTCCGCTGTATTTTGTCAAGAAGCCCGAGGAGAATAGCAGGGACACCCGACCAGATGTGGCAGCAGTATTCAATACACGGGCGAACGGTAGATTTATAAATGTGCAGGATAGATTCAGAGGGAAAGAACTTCCAGGCCCTGCACAGAGAACCGACTTTCATAGCAGCGGATTTAGCAATGGATTCGATGTAGTCATTCCACTTGAGGTCCGCTGAGAGTGAGAGGCCAAGCAAACGTAGTGTTTTACTCTCTGGGAGGCAAGCCTGTTCCATGCTAATGGGAGGTAGGTGCGGTTGTCTATCCAGTTATGGGTTAAATGACAGGACAGATTAAGTTCGATAGACTTGGTTGACAACCAGTCTACCGCAAAAAAATAATTGTACGTACTGCAACCTACCCAGTCAGTCATGTCTCTTTCAAGACATGACCACCCAAGTGTGTATCACGTATGGCATTTAACTGACTGACTGACGGACTCTAATTTCTATTTAGTTACATTGTATTTATTTTCAAGTGACATGAAAACGAATTTTGTTGAAAGCTGTCGGGGTATTTTCTGATTGGTAAGAAAATAGTTTTAAATTTTTCTTCTTTGTCTCACGAAACGTGGAGCAAGCTTAGCATTAATCCAGTTGATGGCATTTAAACAATGGCTGCTGGGATGGGGACTTATGTTTCCGTTACAGACTGGAAGTTCCTGCGGGTTAAAACTTATCTCAGAAACGGAATTTATAATTACATGAATTATTTTATCTATCATTCACATCTTTATTGTTAGGATTATAGTGGTTTATCCGTTCAAGTGTAGCGTAGTTGAGTGTTGAAACAGATTAACTGAATTTGGCCTCGTTAGTAGATAGCCCATGATAAGGGCGTTATAAACAAGAAAATCAAATCGAGTATAAAAACAACATTTATATATACACAGATATTTTTTTTTAATCGTATCACCCCGAGCAAGGCGGTAACGCCACTGATGTGCAGCGGGCTACATAATAATGAAAAGATTGGAAAAGAGAAAGCCGGAGACCACATCCTAAACAGGGAACAACGATTAAGACTCTTAACCTGTTCAATAGACGTGGGTGGAGTGTGAACCGGGCGATAGATGGATCTATCTACTCCAATTGAAAACAAAGTGAGAAGATTGGAAAAGAGAAAGCCGGATACCACATCCTAAACAGGGAACATAGGATTAGAGTCTTAACCTGTTCAATAGACGTGGTCGGAGTGTGAACCGGTCGATAGATAGATCTATCTACTCCAATTGAAAAAAAAAGTGAGAAGACTGGAAAAGAGAAAGCCGGAAACCACATCCTAAACAGGGAACAAGGGATGAGCCTCTTAACCTGTTCAATAGACGTGGGTGGAGTGTGAACCGGGCGATAGATAGATCTATCTACTCCAATTAAGGATTTTTACAAATATAAGTAATGTCTTTAGGATAGGTTCAAGGGACGTTAAAATGTTTTTAGCAGTAAATGCTGAAAAGAGAGTTTGTGCGTATGTATGTCGGAGCGTTTGTCAGTTAGGAATGTCTTTGATGTCTCCGATTCGTAGGTCGGGTAAGTAGCCCAGGGGACAGCGAAGAAGAAAATGAGAAAGAAAAGGAGGCGAGCATAGTGGATCGCTTGACTATGTCAAGGGACGTGCTGATTATGCTCGTACTTCTCTAAACTGGCGATGTGTCCTGTGTCGGCTTTTTATTTCGTCTTTGTGTGTCCCAGCAGGTCATTAAGGAATTCACAACCGTATTTAATTCTGGGCTTCCCATTTGACAATAAATAAAATTAGTGTCGGCTCGCGAAAAGGAATTTGATATTTATTAATTTTTTGGTTTTCTGTCGGAACATCTGCGTGGAGCCGGGTGCGCAAAGACCAGTTTTGGTCATTTGCTTTCTGGTCCTTAGAAGGCAAACATCCGGTCCCTCGCTTTGCTCGGTATCACCATAGGATAAACACATTTCAGCGTACATTTTTTTGGTCTTCTCCGGCACATCACTTATTCACAATTCATATTTATCTGTTGCGAATTCATATTTCGAATCTCAGAAGGAAAGCTTTCTTAGGATTAATATTTAGCTTAATGGGTTTTAAGACTAACTGGAGAATAATAAGAACAAAAAGATTGCGTAGCGTCAAATTTCCTAGATTTAAAAAAATCGGATTCAAAATTTTGGATTTTTATCCAGGTTTAAAAACAAGCAAAAAAAAACAAACAAAAAAACAAAAAAAAACCAAAAAAAATGCACAACTGCTTTAGCCGTGAAGCAAGATAAAAAAATGATTAAAAATTTTTTTTTTTAATCTGACAAATTTTTATAAATGTGGTCTACTTAAAAACACGGAAGTTATAATGGACTTCCTTGAATTTAGATTTAATCTAAGTTTGCCTTTTGTAAAACACAGCTACAAGTGCAGAAAGTATTATCAGTACAACCCTCAACGTTGACTTCTACAGATTTATTACGGCCTAATCGGACCCGCAGCTGCTGGCTCCATAGCAATCGGACAAAGTTCAAGTCCGTGATTCGCTAAGTTTCGAAAATCGGTGACGATGCGCTGACGTGACCGGACGCAAGTCGAACGCGCAACTGGCCACTCGCCGGCGTGATCGAGCCCGCAGCAGCCGGCTCCGTGCCAATCGGACAAAGTTCAAGTTCGTGATTCGCTAAGTGATCACTCAGTCGAAGTTCTGATATGATTTCAATTTCTTGTTTTTAATTTTATTTATTTTAACATTATTTATTTACACACCCATATCCCCAACAATATTTTCTTTTTGCTTTTAACTTGCCTCCTGCAGAGAAAGTTGCATATTTTCATTGGTTTTGGAGATTATCATTTAAATCACAATTAATGTAAAAGCCACGATGTTGTTATATAGCTCCTTACATGAGAAACTATATCGGTCCACAAAACCATACATATAGGACACCAATACGAAAAGCCTCCAAACGTCATCAGGAGTACAACAAAGAGGATATGAAGGCCCCAGTCTATTTAATCTTTTCTTTGAAATTGTCAGTTAAGTGTCATACGTAATACACGCTTTGGGCGATCATGTCTCAGAAGATTATCCCGCAGCAGGTTGCCATTGCTTTCTGTGGTAGACTGTTTGCCAGCCAAGGCTATAGAACTGAATCTGTCTTGTTATTTAATCCATAATAGGCGAGAAAAGATGGATTAATCCCATTCCCAAGGGTATTTGTACGTAAGTGAATGCAAGAAATCCAACTGCCGATATCCACCGCACCACAACGCACATCCTAATTCTAATTAAATTCCTTGCATTCACTTACGCGCAAATACCCTTGGGAAATGTATTAATCCGTCTCTTCCTTCCAGTTATGGGTTAAATAATAGGACAAATTGGGTTCTATAGCCTTGGTCGGCAATCAGTCTACCACAGAAAGCAATGGCAACCTACTGCGGGATAATCTTCTTCCCAGTCAGTCATGTCTCTTTCGAGACATGATCGCCCAAAGCGTGTATCACGTATGGCACTTAACTGACGGAGAGCATTAACTCAGTCGTGGCTCCGCCGAAGGGTAGAGTCAGAACTGGGCAAAATTAGACATATTTTTGGCTGGGCTATATGCCCCGGAGGACCCACGTAAAAAAGGCCTTGCGCCACATTTTGCCCTAGTGGGACGGTAGATAAATACTGACTATGTACTGCATATTTATCAAGCACAGATGGGAAAAATTGGTAATAAATATTTAAGTATTGTATACCACATACTAATTGATTCTCCTGCTTTCCTACCTGAGACCAATGTACTGATGATAAGCGTGGGTGTCAGCTATGCTGATAACATAGGTATTCATAGCAGGGAGAAGAAGAGTCTTGAACAAAAGTTCCATATACTTTTGCAAGATACAAGACTGAAGATAAACCTTTCCAAAGCAGAAACTATGAACGGTAGTTGGAAATAAAAGCAAATATGGTAGATACACAGATGCAAGGATGTGCGTTGTGGTGCAGTGGATATCTGCTCGGAACGAGAAATCAGAGAGCCGAGTTCGAATTCCAGTTGAATTTGTTTCATTCACTTACGTGAAAATACCCTTGGGAAAAATTTGAATCCGTCGTTTCTTTCTCAAGATATGGGTTAAATATCAGGACAGATTCGGTTCATTAGCAGAAAGTAATGGCAACATACTACGAGAAAATCTGCCCAGTTAGTCATGTTTCTTTCGAGACATCGCTCAAGCCTGTATCACGTATGGCACTTACCAGACTGACGGAAGAGCCACCATCTTGAATACATTTGAAGATTGCGTTTACCAATGAAACAGACTGTTGCCACTGAGTGTTGATCCCAGTGTCCACACTTATATATATATATATATATATATATATATATATATATTCATTTATAAACGAGTTATTTCGCTACCTTGGTTTCCACCACAAGTGGTTTCTTCAGCCGATTTTTAATAACTTATTATTATTTAGTTATTAAAAATCGCCTGAAGAAACCACTCATGGTGGAAATCAAGGTAGCGAAATAACTCGTTTATAAATTAAAAATATTCAAAAATTCTACAATATAATTGTATAGAACACTTTTTAATACAAATGTGTACTGGTCTATCCCTATTAGGAGCAAAAACTAAGTATTATAAACAATCAATATATATATATATATATAGTCATCCGCAGAGAGATCTGTTTCGCTGTATCACAGCTCATCAGGACGGTTAGACTCCGATTGCTTCTAACCCAGGATTGAAACCCGACCGAAGTCGCGTTAGTCGGTGATTCTACCTCTGGGCTATGGGCGTATGGCAGAAGGCGGACTTTTTTAGCATGTATATTATCACTATACACACCCAATAGCCAGAGTGCTCTAATCCATTACTGAATGAGCGATGCGTACATGCCAGAGTAGCTACTGTTTTTCAAAGTTTATATATATATATATATATATATATATATATTCATTTAAGATATTTATTACTTCTTGTTTCTTTACTTTTGTGCCTACGTTAAGAATAATGTTTATAATTTTTTTTTTATTTCTGGAAATTTCCGATGAACCTATGATTACCAGGTTCGTCCGACTTGGGACAAACCGAATGCATTTACTAGATATTTTTGCATGTAAGATCTTGCGGGGAAAAGGGGTGACGAGACAACGGTTTTCCGATCATTTCAGAATTGATGCCGCGTCGTGATGATGTAATTCCCGGACGAGATCGACTCCGACACGATACAAAAACCCCTCCTCATTACTTTTCACACATCCACGCACGCACACACACACACACACACACACATATATATATATAAATATATATATATATTCAAATATGAACAAATATAACAACACCAGATCATAAACACCCCTGAAAAGGGCTAAAGAAGTGACAGAAATCACAATTTTTATATTGCTTATGTCAAACAGGAAATATCTCAGGACACTAGAAAAATTTAATAAAAAACTGATTAGATCCTCCTTGTCGGCTGTATTCAATGAAAGATTAATATATATATATCTATATATATATATAGTATATCGAGGCAGCAAGTAATTTTCTAAACATATGCTATTAAATATAAGAGACAATGAATGTCAATTATGTTTAATCATATTACCGACGATTTTATTTTGTGTTGACATAAAACTCCGCTTGGCAACGGCAATAGTTACCAAAAATAATAAACGCAGTTCTTAAGTTTGCGATGCGGTTTTATGACGTCACACCGCGGGATAGCGCGAAATGACAACAAAACCATGTAGTCAAATACAATGTAATATGTAATGTAAAACAGGAAATAACATATTACATTGCACAAAATAAAATCGTCGGTGATGGTGGATTTTATAATATTTCAGTTTAAACAACCTCTCTGAAGATGGCTCATGTGAGCCGAAAGCTTAGAAGAAAATCAATAAATAATTATCCAAATGTTGGAGAATTTTTGTCTTTATTTTCAACTGAAATTAAAGCAAAAATACGACGTTTAGAACGGCTCATGATTAAACATAATAGACATTCATTGTCTCTTATATTTAATAGCATATATATATATATATATATATATATATATATATATATATATATATATATATATATCAGCATGCAGTGTGGGTAGAGAAGAATCCAAAGGAGTATCCTGTACATACAGTGGTAGGATAACTCTCTAATAGAGTTCTAAACATATATGCTTATAAATACATATAGAGCAAATATAAAAAAAACTAAGACAGACACGTTATTTCATGGTGAATAGGAAGTTTGGCCTGTTTCAGGCGAACCATCATCAGCTTCCATCATTATTTTATTTTATGAAATAACGTATCTGCCTTAATTTTTCTTATATATATATATATATATATATATATATATATATATAAATCAACCACCCGCCCATGCATTAAATACTGTTGTCATATCTGGGCAGGCACCTTTACTCTTCATCGCGGGTTTCTCCACAAGATCCAGTCTAGACGAAAATCTGCAATGTAATCGATCCTCACCTGGCAGATCGACACCAGCCACTTTCTCACCGACGAGGTGTGTCTTCCTTCTGTCTCTTTTACAAATATTTTCATTGCTTCTGCTCCGATGCAAGTGGTTATTGGGAATTAGAGAATATGAGATAAATATACTATTAAAGAGAGAGAGAGAGAGAGAGAGCAATGAAAGAACGGGTGATGACAGACGATAACGACTGATATTGCGTGAAAATTCAAAGTTGTCTGGGAAGCAAGAAGCTGGAAGAGAGTTCTACATGCGACAAATGTGAGAGAAAAAACAACTGTTACATCTAGCTTTTTCAACTGTAACTTGACGGGAACTTGACGCCATTCTGGTCAGTCAGTTAAGTGTCATACGTGATACACGCTTTGGGCGATCATGTCTCGAAAGAGACAACTGACTGGACATAAGATTATCCCTCAGTAGGTTGCCATTGCTTTCTGCGGTAGACTGATTGTCAACCAAGGCTATAGAACCTAATCTGTCCTGTTATTTGACTCATAGCTAGAGGGGGAAGAGACGTATTATATTATTACGTAGTAATTTGTCGGGGATCAATTTATTACTTCATGACAATAGAAAACAAATCTCCCCTTTTTATGACCAGAAGAAGCCTTAATCATGATTCCAACTATTATATTCAGTCAGTTAAGGGCCATACGTGAAACACGCTTGGGCGATCATGTCTCAAAAGAGACATAACTGACTGGGCAGAAGATTATCCTGCAGTAGGTTGCCATTGCTTTCTGCGGTAGACTGGTTGCTGTTCTGGTACTGAGTTTAAATTCATAATGTCTAGGTTCCTAAAAGAAAGTAATATTTATTTTGAGTATTACAACAATGAGGCAGAAGATCGGTAATATGGAAAAGGGGAATGGGTGGTCAAAACTTTGGCTTATCTTAAACTTAGCTAGCCACTATCACTGACCCAAACACAGTAAAGGAATCCTTCCATCAAAACAACACATTCTTACTTACCATTCTTAATACAGTCACCATAATACCTCAGGATCTCTATGTAGTCCTAGCTAGTTCCTATATGTACAATTTCTCTGTGGCCGCGGAGAATAAAAATAACATATTTTAAAAAAATCCTAAATGAATATTTATCATACACAGAAAGTTCATCAGAACAATTACTATGAAGTTATTTATAGCAAAAGAACGGGACGGCGTTGGGGAAATGACAGTGACCGGGATGCCAGGTCAGGACGAATAGCAATTAACAATCTTTGCATTTTGTTGAGAATATTTAAATATGGAGCTTAAGCGCCAGAAAAGATGTGGAAGTGGAGGACACATTTCTTTTTTTAAGAGTGTGTATTACGTCTACCGGCCTGCACACTCGTGAAAACTTAATGAACAGAATATTATCCAGCCGGGTTTAAACTTGAGTCTCCTTTATTGGAGAACTTTCCTGTGTGTTTTATAATTCTCAGCTACGGAGATTGTCACAGACTTTCACGTTCTTTGTTTTGACTGCAAAGTATAGTAGGGTCAGTCAGAAACCGTCTGTGAGAAAAAGAGCACCGTGCCAGGAATTTTAAAACCACATGCTTGACTGCTTGGCATCCGCGCCCGAAACTCCAATGCTAACATTTTAGTGTTTGGACGTTAATCCGAGAATAGTGCAGAATTTTCAGAAAGAGTTAAATGAGTCTAATGGTGATTACGAAGGTACTGCAGATCGGAAAACTCACACTGATTGATTTGATAAAAAAAAAAAGAACTCCCGAAGCCAATGGCGATTTTATTGGATAAATTTACTTTTTAGTATTTCAAGATACTTTTCTGCAATTTTTGTAAATACATCTGTTACTTCCCGTTTTGCGTCATTTAGACGACAATTTATCCATCGCACCCTGTTTGTGTGTTTATATATATATATATATATATATATATATATATATATATATTGTATTTCATTTCAGTTGCGTCATTTAGACAACAATTTATCCAGACATATTACCTCGTTATTAATGCGTGTAATTATGCGTGTGTGTAACTATGTGCATGTGTGTGTGTGTGTGTGTGTGTGTGTGTGTGTGTAAAGTAACTTTCATTTGTACTACATATAGGAAAATATATAGGCTTTCTACATGTGTGTGTGTGTGTGTGTGTGTGTGTGTGTGTGCATTTGCATATGAAATGATATTTGAAGTCTTCAAGGGCTTATGTGGAAAATGATAAAATTAACAGAAACACCGATGACCGGAGGAATGACCAATGATAGATAGATAGATAGATAGATAGATAGATAGATAGATAGATAGATAGATAAAATGAAGAATCTAAGATAGATAGATAGATAGATAGATAGATAGATAGATAAAATAAAGAATCTAAGATAGATAGACAGATAGATAGATAGATAGATAGATAGATAGATGTGAACAGAATGAGACTGATCGATTGATGAGTAGGTTCAGAGTTAGAGAATAGATACATACATACATACATACATACATACATACATACATATTGTAGAAAGATGTTACCTTGCTTCGTTCGGCGCCAAATGAAATTCGTGAATGTCGTATATCTGCCACTATCTCGACCACGTGGCAGGCCGCGCCAGGTACTAAATTCTTCAACGTGTTTGAAACGACGTGCGTATGCATTCGACTGCACTCATATAATCCAAAGCTTCATGCAAATTGACTTGGACAGAGGGCGCCAGCGAATATCAAAGTAAACGACTGAATCGTTAAGGGCGCCATCGAGTAAAGCGTTCGCTCGAAGTCGACTATTAACAAACAAAGAAGTATCAATTTTATGTGCACTTATTTTCGACGCTGCCTTTGATGTACCGTTCCTAAATAATTATAATAATACTCAAAGATAAATAAACGGAAACCTTTTCTATTTTTTAATTCAAAACGCCTTCAGTTTTAGCTGTTCCCTAGCACCCTAAAAAGAGTCAGTCAGTCAGTCAGTTAAGTGCCATACGTTATACACGCTTGGGCGATCATGTCTCGAAAGAGACATGACTGACTGGGCAGAAGATTATCCCGCAGTAGGTTGCCATTGCTTTCTGCGGTAGACTGGTTGTCAACCAAGGCTATAGAAACTAATCGGTCCTGTTATTTGACTCATAGCTAGAGGAGGAAGAGATGTATTATATTATTAAGTAGAATTATGGGGGACCAGTTTATTACTTCATTACAATAGAAAACTGTTCCCCCACTTTATACCCAGTAGAAGCCTTAATCATGTTTCCAACTATTATATTCAGTCAGTCAGTTAAGTAACATACGTGATACACGCTTGGGCGATCATGTCTCGAAAGAGACACGACTGACTGGGCAGAAGATTATCCTGCACTAGGTTGCCATTGCTTTCTTCGGTAGACTGGTTGCCGACCAAGGCTATAGAACCCAGTCTGTCCTGCTATTTAACCCATAAATGGAAGGAAGAGACGGATTAGTACCTTTCCAAGAGTATTTGCGCGTAAGTGAATGCAAGGAATTCAACTGGAATTCGAACTCGGCTCCCAGATTTCTCGGAAAAATATTCGTTAAATGAAATTCTTTAACAAGATCTAAAACATTTCCATGAAAAACTTACCAAACTTTACAATTTAAATAATATAGACATTTGTCATTCTAGGCAAGCTTTCGGCAACCCCCGGCCCGCGAGCCACATCCGGCCCTCAAGTGGATTTTGTCCGGCCCGCTACCTTACTCTGGACACGATATAAATACAGGTAAACCAAACCAAAGTGACAGTTTATAGTCTGAATATAATGCGTCGAAAATTTAAAAAAAAATATTTCTTTATACCTGGAGAATGTGATTTACTTTTATTTTTTATTTGTAGGGATCGGCAAAATTAGCGTATGGCTTCACTTTCACTTTTCTGTGAAATTACTTTCGTGAGCGGGAACTTTTAAATGAATATAAAATAGTGTTTTCAACCCATTTTAATGGATGTTTTTTCAATACTCATTTATGAAACATTTATTTTTAAGATGTAATATTTTTTAACAAAATTCCTGTCAGATATTAAATTATATTGAATCCTCGCTTTCTTCAAACACATAGAAAGTTTGTTCACTTGTTTAATAACATGATTCTACTCCATGACACTAGAGCCATCGCTGTTTGGCCCTCCTTCATGACTCTACATAGCTTTTTGGCCCCCACTCTCCAAAAGGTTGCCGACTCCTGTTTTAAGCAGACTAAGAAATAAACTTTCGTGGCTAAATAATCCCTGCTGCAGACGCCAACGCCTACAAAGACAATCTGAGCAGACCTTAGTTAAAGTTTCTGTGAGAGAGTGAATTGCAGGAATAGACAGGTTCGCTTATTGTCCTCTTCACAATCCTCTCCGCTCTTGTTTCCTATTTAGGATTGGATTTCTTTCAAAAATCATTTTCCTTCTCTTTCACTCCTGCTAGCCCTTTGCGTCTTAGTGGCATCATCGCTTTCCTTGGGGTGAATTGATTAAAAAAATTTAATCATAATTTGACGTTATTAATAGTTGAACAAAACTATTAGGACCAAGCCCTCAGTCACGATGACGTGTAACTTGGTGCTAACACAACAGCTTCGGCTACCACGATCCCCTCGCAAGGTTTGGGTGAAACTATGATAAGATTTTCAGTGCTATTTGCTGGGAGAGTCTCCCCAATCTCTTCCTTGACAAATCATCAATTCAAACTAGGGGCTCAGGATCAGAAAATGAGCGTTCAAATCACTCGGCTGTTGTAAAGGAGAGAATAATTAGTGCAAATTGTGAGAATATATACGCTAAATGATGATTTGAAGACGTTAAGATCATTGGGATCAAAGAAGAATTCTCTCAAGGGTAATATGTGATTAACGTCGGGAAATACCAAAGTATTGAATCGAATTTAATGACTATCAGAAAGTTTGATCTAAGAAGAAAAGTTGATCTGGGTGGGGGGAGAACAATATATACTAGGTGACACTAAGACAGTTTTCTACTCGGTGTCACATCAGAAAGACAAAAGATTTAAGGTTGACCTGAAGAGTATTCTCAAAGGTATCAAATGCAGAATCCGGCCGCGAATTATGTCAGTTCCCACAAAGGAAGCCAGCTTAAATTAAGATATCAACATACAGCCATCAGGTGAAAAACGCCCGACATACCGGAGGAGATAAGGGAAATCCTTAATTCCTTCGCATGAAGATCGAATGTTCGAAGACCTGAAACTACATACCCTCGAATCGGCCGACGTTAAAGAAGAAGTGAAAATTTTAATTTCATATTCTTACCAGACATTAGTAAATTATGATTCTTCTCTTTTTATGTGCCGTATTTCTTCAGGAGATCATAGATCTCCACAACTTCCTATTCTTTAGAGCTCTTAGTGTAGTTTATCATTCCACCAACTTTCTAATTTTAATTCTAAGTGTCTTTTTAATGTAGAGACACAAATGGTGCCTTATATATCTTTGGTTGAAATAAGTTAATCGGTTCATAATGGCGGCCGCTTAGTGACGTCACTACAGTGAAAAATATGGCAGTCAATAGCCAATTAATTTACAGAAATCGAAACGAAATGTTGCTTTCTTTAATCCGGGCACATATGGAAAGGTCCGAGGCTAAACTCGCTTACACAACAAATTAAAAGTCCACGGTTCCATTTCATTTTGAGATATTTTTCCCAGAAACTCCGGCTAGAAATCTTAAAGTTTGAAAAACCCAAGTCTCGCTGTTTCCCGTTCATGGTATATATCCTTGCATGGGTCATAGATGAATCCGGCTCGTTTGAATCTTAAATATGGCTTCTCCAGAAACAAGAATATCTTCATATTATATGTAAGACCATTCCTTTTGTTTTACCTTTTTTTTAAATACCCTTTTACCCCCAATGGTGTGTAGAGCAGTAACTTTTTCTTACCGTAACAAACTGTTTTTTACGGGGCAGGGTTGTTAGCCCTGCCCCCAAACCCCAAACCTGGAGGACCGGTGGACCATTATTGGTCCTTACGTTTACAGCACCTGGTATTCCCAAATGGTCACCCATTTAAGTACTAACCAGGTTCGATGTTGCTTAACTTCGGTGATCGGACGGGGACCGGTGTATTCAACACGATATAGCCGTAGACAGACTTTGTTTTACCTTACACTCTGCTTTACTGTGTAGATACAGGTGATAGAATTCTTCTTCGCGTAGGATTCTGTTGAGACCAGTTAATATGTCAAGGATGTAAAAAGTACCATAACGGGAGGAATTCAAATTGGAGAATAAATCTTTCTTCCCTCGCTCTCTGTTTCTTTTAAAAATTGTCTATTTGTTTGCATGCTCAGTTCATGGTATTCTCAGAACCCACCTGCAAATGCACATCTCTGTCGCTTTCAGTCCTTTCTTCGTTTAGTGTCCGGAATTCTTCGTCATTATGAAGAGGGATACGGTAGCTTAGCGCCATTTTTTTTTGTTTCTAACAGCGTTTCATTGTTTCTTAAGATGTCTTTTAGCATTTAGAATGAAATTTTCCCTGTTTCTAACTTTATTGCACCATTTCCACAAATATCAGAATTTTAATATTGTTTGATTAGGGCGTCCGACATACAAAGTTCCCGACATCGTTTGTCTCCCTTCTTGACAACCAGGATTCTGTCTGACACAACTTATCTATATATATATATAAAAGGCAATCTGTGAGTCTGTGTGTGACTGTTCCCTATGCACGCCTACATTTTTTAAGCTACGTCATTCAAACTTTCCAGGGACACATATCTACAAGGAAGCCAGGTCGACATATACTTTTTGAGTTTTAAGTTCAGCAATTTTCTCTTTCGCACTTTTTGGCCAATGAGACCGATTGTTTACATTTGCTCCGTAAAACATCTAAGATCTAAGAATTGCTGAATTACGTCACAGAAATCAAATCACACGTGTCTAAGATGTAAATATTTTTCAAAGTAATTTTGAAACAAAGCCTTTATATATAATTTTTATTCCGGCGTTTTAAAATTTATTTAGTCAACAAAAATGTGAATATATATTTTTTTAAACACATGAAATATTTTTTAACAAAATTCTAAACTGAGAGCGTAATAGTTTTTATATATCTAAAACAAAATAAATAATATTTATTTTTCTGTTAAATTTATTTATTTATTACAATATGTAAATATTTTCCCCCGTAATTTTAAAGCAAAAACAAACGGAATGTTGTTTACAATGTCACACAAAACATCAAATCACGTTTACGCAAAACAAAATAGATTTTTTTAATGGATATATTTAACAATTTTTAAACAACAATTTTTTTATATAATTATTTTTTTATATAACCGAGTCCTACTACTAAATTGCTCTGAGTTGCACGATCAACGCCGGGCTATGATGCTAGTCAATATATATTTGTAATTTGGCTTGACTCAATATAATACCTTTTTTAATCATTTCACTCCAAGCAAGGCGGTAATGCCACTGAAGCGCAGAGGGTTACATAAGAGAAAAATATTAGATAGGAGGAGAGTAAAGAGAGAGACAGATGGGAATACAGGTGTGATGACAGTTGCAAAGGTAGAGAGAGAGGAAAAGATATACAGGATGGTGTGGAAAGAACTAGAGTCAAGTGGTTAAGAGATAGGTATTGGCATTGCATCTAAATTCCTGGAGGTTGTAGCCGTCGGGAAAGCAAGAATATGGAAGCGAGTTCCACAGGCGGGAAGTGCGAGAAAAGAATCTGATGAAGTAGAATTGTCGGCTGCATTTGGTTTATCTAACTGTGAATGGGTGAGACGCAGTTGCCAGTCTGGTTGCACGAGTAAGCTCCTGTGGCAGGGGCACCAGTGACTTAAGTTCGTCGGAGCAGAAGCCATGAAAATATCTATAGAACAGGTAGAGGGGAGCCACATCCCGTCGGTGAGAAAGTGGCTGGAGTCGAGCCGCCAAGTCGGGACCTATCACGTTACTGATTCTTATTTGGAGCCTGTCGAGAACACTAAGATGAACACAGGAGGCGCCTGGCCATATATAACCATGCATGGACGGATTTGTTTCTATCAATGTAGACATTCATATCTATTTTTATTTATTAACTGTTTTTTTTTTTTTTTGTAATTTTAATATAATAAAATTATATTTTATGCATTCATTTTCTGACATTTCACCGAAGGAAGATGATAAAACCGACTGAATGGAAAAGGGTTGTTGAGGAGAAAGGACAATAAAAACAACAGGGTTCAATGAGTCAGAAGATGACGAGGCTGCATTTAAATTTTTAATAATCGTAGTTGACAGAAAATCAAGAAGCAAACTGAGAAAACTTTGCCGAGCAGTAAAAATATTGAAAAAACAGGATACAAAAAAAAAAGGATACAAGGCGACAGAAGATGGTGATTAATATTGAATTTAAATTTTAAAGATCGTAGTCGACAAGAAAGCAAGAAGGAAACTGAGATAATGTTATCCAGGAGAAAGGACAATAAAATAAACAGAATTCAAGGCGACAGAAAATGACGATTGACATTGCATTTAAATTTTAAAGATCGTAGTTGACAGGAAAGCAAGAAGGAAATTTAGAAAACGTTACTGAGGAGAAAGGACAATGAAAAGAACAGAATTTAAGGAGAGAAACGATGACGATTGACATTGTATTTAACTTGAAACAACAATGATGTCAAAATTCATTAAAATGTCCACAAGGAATGAAATTGTGGAAAGCCATCATCACCAAACCCTTGAATAGCCATGTCGTATAGGAGAAGATTACCAAGCTTGTGTAAATGTATGGCGGGACAATGTTTAGGAAAAATAGCCAAGACAAAATTCATTACGAGTTAAAAACTTAGGGCCTGAAAATCTGGAGAGCCATGATCACCCACCTCCTTAAGATCAGTCAGTTAGTTAAAGTGCCATACGTGATACACGCTTGGGCGATCATGTCTCGAAAGAGACATGACTGACTGGGCAGAAGATTATCCCGCAGTAGGTAGCCATTGCTTTCTGCGGTAGACTGGTTACCGACCAAGCCTATAGAACCCAATCTGTCCTGCTATTTAACCCATAACTGGAAGGAAGAGACGGATTAATACCTTTCCCAAGGGTATTTGCGCGTAAGTGAATACAATGGATTCAACTGGAATTCGAACTCGGCTCCTCGGTTTCTCGTTCCGAGACATGTCACAAAAAAGAAGAAGCTATTTTTTTTTTTTTTTGCGTGACAGATTATAAAAGTTTTGAATTTGTTGTGTTTAATTTCATTTCTTGTGAATTTTTAAAATCTTATTATCCGATTTCAAAATTTCTCACAATAACTTATTTAAACTTTTGAATGGCGGGGTTTTAACTATTTCAGATGTAAATGTCTATAGAACAGGTGAAGAGGCTCATCCCTTGTTCCTTGTTTAGGATGTGGTTTCCGGCTTTCTCTTTTCCAATCTTTTCACTGTTCTCTTTTTTTTTTTCAATTGAAGTAGATAGACTAAACTGTCGCCCGGTTCGCACTTCACCCACGTCTATTGAACAGGTGAAGAGGCTCATCCCTTGTTCCCTGTTTAGGATGTGGTTTCCGGCTTTCTCTTTTCCAATCTTTTCTTTCCTACGTAGCCTCTTGCGCTTCAGTGGCGTTACCGCCTTGCTCGGGGTGATATGATTAAAAAAAATGTATCGTTAAAAAGATGAAAACTATCATTCGAAAACCGTGTCCAGCCTCTTGAAGTCCCCGCACGCACCCAAACCATAAACTTATTAAAATTTGGAAAATGATACAGATAAACAATTTTTTTTTTATATAGAAATGTTGTAATTTTATTTTAAATTTTAGCTTATTGCGAATTAGCTATTAGGATGATGTTAATCATCGTGAAGAATCAAAGAAGACATAATGGGATTATTTTTACTTTGAGCGATTTTGAAATCACATGTCAGGAATCAGTCATTCATTTCTTTCTTTCTTTGACGCTCTCTCTCTCTCTCCTTCTCTCTCTCTCGCTCTTTTTATTTCTCTATCTTTCTATCTCTCGCAGTTTCTCTCATCTTCTCCCTCAACCTTCATCTATCTGATAGTTTTTTTTATCTTTATTCTCTAATCTGTCGAGATTAATTCCTTTTTGCTCATGAGATCTTTCAGTATTTCCCTCTTCCTCTGTCTTTCATTCTCGTCATTCACTCTCTTCCTCACCCTTTACTCATTCACTCTCTTCCTCACCCTTTACTCATTCACTCTCTTCCTCACCCTTTACTCATTCACTCTCTTCCTCACCCTTCACTCATTCACTCTCTTCCTCACCCTTTACTCTTCAGCTAGTTCACTCTTTTTATTTTTATATTCTCTGATAACTTGATTACTTCCCATTTGCTTATTAGGTCTTTTAACTCTCTCCAACTCTCCCTCTCTCTACTTTCTCTGTTTCTTTCTCTCATTTGCACTCACAATCTCTCATTCCTCCTCTCTCTCTCTCCCCCTCTCTCTCTATCTATCTATCTATCTATCTATCTATCTATCTATCTATCTATCTTAGTCTGTTCCTCTCTATCATACTCTGTTCATATCTATCTATCTATCTATCTATCTATCTATCTCTTTCCCTCACTCTCTCAGATTGTCCTTATCTATCTATCTATCTATCTATCTATCTATCTATCTATCTCTCCCTCACTCTCTCTTGATTGTCCTTATCTATCTATCTATCTATCTATCTATCTATCTATCTATCTATCTCACGTGTTTTTTATTTGTTTATTTTCTAATCTCTCAATTCAACTCCCTTTGGTTACTGGCGTTTCGAATATCTACCATACTTTCTCTACCAAATGTTCCCCTTCCCCCATCTCTCTCTCTCTCTTTCTTTCTCTCTCTCTCTCTCTCTCTCTCTCTCTCTCTCTCTCTTCATTTTTTATTCTCTAATCTCCATTCAACTCTCTTTGGTTACTGGTGTTTTGACTATCTGCCATACTTTCTCTTACTCGCTTTTCCACTCTTTCTCTTTCTCTCTCACACACACACACACAAACACACACACACACACACACACTCTATCTCTTTATATCTCTCTGTATGTGTGTGTTTATTTCTCTCATTTACACTCACAACTGAACGATGCAAGGTTTCAATCTTGAACACATCAGAAATCGGCACCAAAACAAACGCTAGTGTCAGATTGCAGCCATTTTATATTAACAGTGAAAAGTGAGCACAACCCTTTGCCGATATCTTAGAGAAAAGTTTGCAAATAAGATAGTCGGGTCAAAAGTAACGCAGACATCTGGAAGGGTAAATTTAGCCCGGTTTAAAGAGCCACACGCGTGCAATGTATACCCAAGTCATTCAATGATCTCTTGGCATAATCATACCCAACAAGGTGGAGGCAGCCAAAAAGTCAGTCTTAAGCGCCATACACGCTTTGGGCGATCATATCTCCAAAGAGACATTACCGACTAGGCAGAAGATTCTTCCGCAGTAGGTTGCCGTTACTTTCTGCGGTAGACTGGTTATGCTATGGTACTCAACCTATCCTGCAATTTAATCCTTTTATCCATATCAGTTAAGTAACATACGTGATAAACGCTTTGGGCGATCATGTCTCGAAAGAAACATGACTGACTGGGCAGAAGATTATTCCGCAGTAGGTTACCATTACTTTCTGCGGTAGTCTGGTTGCTAGCCAAGGCTATGGAACTCCTTGGGGACTTTCACTGGGGAATATCATAATTGCATCCGTTTCTTTGTTATCGTCTGAACTTACTTTTTTTTTTTTGACAGTTTTCTTTCTTTTCTTACGGCTTTTTTCTGGGGTAACTTTTAGTTTTCCTAGGCTACTGTTTTTTTGTTTTCATTCCGAATTTATTTTTTTTAAATATGTTGTCTTGATTTGAATCTTTTATTCATTTTTCGTCTTCGGGCGAATTTTCTTTCCTTATGATAGGGGGAAAAACTTTATTTTACATCGATTATTTTCTGTTGCTTATTATTTTAAAACCTTAGTATTCCCCCAAATTTTAATTTAAAATTAATTTTACGAACTTTATTTTTTGTTTCTATTAATTTAAGCCCAATTACTATTGCTTTTCTGGTCAAACCAGTTTCTTTATTGTATTTAAATGTTTGAATTTTGTATTTTTTATTATTATTACTATTTTAAATCTTTCGGGGTATATCTTGGTAGTATCACCGTACTTTAATTTTAATTTATTTTTACGAAATTTATTTTTATAAATTTAAACACAACTTTTTTGCTTTCCGGGTTAAACCATTTTCTTTATTTCATTTTATAGTTTTGAATTTTGTATTGTTTATTTTGTAATTTTTTTCTTCCCCTTTTTTATTCTTTTTATTTTCTAGTCGATTTTTCTTACTCCCACTTTACTTTTATATAATATTTTTAATTAAAAAAAGACACAATTCTGCTTGCTTTGCACTGCTAAAAAAATTTGTCCGACAAAAGTCGGCCGGTTCGAAATGACTTGTTCTGGTCGCTTTCTGAAGCAAGCTCTCCTGATGAATGCAACTCAGTGAATTCCTTTGTATGTAAAAGAAAAGAACAACACTGATAAAAAGATAATGGAGACCAATAATGGCCAAAATATAAGCAAACAAAAAATATGGCGGACAATACTAACCAAACTACTAAAAACAAAAAGAACGACAGTGCTGAGGTCGGGGAATCGCCATGTTGTTGAAATGCATAATAAATAATGCGGAGTTTTTGGAACGAGCCAAGAGTTACGCTACATTATAAAAGAAAGTGAACCCTTGGAAGATGCCAAAAAGATGCAACTAAAGAAAACTGAGAAAAGAATTGTGTCAGTTTTGTGGTGGACAAGCGCACGAGCAAAATTTGTCCCACCACACAAGACACAATGTTAAAATAACAGGAGTCCGTGGAGGTTAAACCAGAGAAAATAATTTAGAATTTGGACATTTTTTATGTGGAACATATTGCTACCCACGACTGAGTAATGCATAAAATCGGGTCGAGAAAATATGAAGAAACGCCTGATATTAAGAACCGAGTACGAAGGCAAGGTCCCTAACCACATTGTCGGGGAGTATCTTGCCGCATACCTGTCGCAATCCAGCCATATATTAGGTGCGACCTGCGATAACTTAACTGGGAGATGGGGTTTCGATATCATTTTGGACTATGAAGCCAGCATTCACCGAAAAGGCTTTGCACGTTGCTTGTGCAGTTGTGGAGAAGAAAAAGGGGAAATGACTTGTTGCTGGTAAGGTCAGAGGGAATAGCAAGACAACATAACCTCATATCTCTAACTCCCCGATGTCTAAAGGCATGAACAGAACGTTTCCCTCTATTAACGTTAAAGGCGACGCCCCGGCCTAAAAAATAATCACATTTCCATAATTAGAAAAGAATTATGATTCTGGATATAAAAATGGCTAATTAAAAAATAGCACAAAATAAACGAAGTATGCCCCTTGACCACCAGCTCTCATTCTGCTGTGAAATCATCATAAAAAAAGTTTTATTCACGCATTCATTCGCATGCAAAAATATATCCCGCTCAGTAGAGATCTCAACCTTTTCAGAAGAAGCTCATTTCACACGCCATGTCTTATTGCAAGAAAAATATCCTGAAATTTTCACAAGTTCAAAAAGACAAATAAGCCTTTCTGTAGAAGCTAAATAAAAAAAGGGAGAAAAAAACAGTAAACCTCCGTATAATTTAGGGGAGGTCTGCCGTATTATCTCGCACTAGGCTGGAAGAGCTAAATAATATGCGGACGAAATAAAAATCGGAGGTACGTACTATCAAACATAGCCACCACCATGACCAACGATGCCTGCAAGGAGGAGCACACATGAATGCATTTCTTTGCAATCTCATGTATAGACCGGATCAAATTATGATTCTACTTGAGGAGCAACACCCCTAACAAAAGTAGCTATATTCGACTTACATACTTAAAATCTAACGTATAAACTAAATCAAAGTATGAGTCTCCGAGAAGGATACCCCAACAAATTTAGCTACATTCAACATGGATACTTGAAAGCTAGCGTGTAAACCAGATCAAAATATGATTCTCCTAGAGGGGTACCCTCAACAAATTTAGCTACATTCGACGTGGTTACTTGGAAGCTAGCGTATAAACCAGATCAATGTATGAGTTTCCCTTAGGGGATACCCCCCTACAAATTTAGCTACATTCGTCGTGGATACATGAAAGCTAGCGTATAAATCAGATCAAAATGTGAGTCTCTTAGAGGAGTCCCTCTAACAACAAATTTAGCTACATTCGATGTGGTTACTTGGAAGCTAGCGTATAAACCAGATCAAAGTATGAGTTTCCCTTAGGGGATACCCCCCTACAAATTTAGCTACATTCGACGTGGTTACTTGGAAGCTAGCGCATAAACCAGATCAAAATATGAGTCTCCTAGAGGGGTACCCTCAACAAATTTAGCTACATTCGACGTGGATACATGAAAGCTAGCGTATAAATCAGATCAAAATGTGAGTATCTTAGAGGAGTCCCCCCACCAACAAATTTAGCTACATTCGACGTGGAAGCTAGCGTATAAACCAGATCAATGTATGAGTTTCCCTTAGGGGCTACCCACCTACAAATTTAGCTACATTCGACGTGGATACTTGAAAGCTAGCGTATAAACCAGATCAAAGTATGAGTCTTCTGGAGGGGTACCCCCGCAGCAAAAGTTGCTACATCCGAGGTGGATACTTGCAAGCTCGCATATAAACTCGATCAAAGTTTCTGGCAACTAGATAGAAACCCACCCAAAGGTAAAGGATCCTCATTCCAGGTGGTGAAGATCACGCTTGGATATAACTCAAATGAATTTCTGCGTCTCCTAGAGAGGTAAGCTCACCCCCCACCACAACACACATGCACCAAAAAGAGGATTCTTTCAGCTTCGGGTAAAAACCCAAAACAATGTTTTCCTCACTTAGGTGGGTAACCCAAAACCACTAAAAGGAACTACTTTTCCGGTAGAAGCTTTCAGGCTCGGATATAAACTGGGCTAATGTTTAAGTCGCCTTATACGCTACCTTAAACCACCAGAGGAAGCTACATTAAAGGTGAATTCTTGCCGTTTTGGGTATAAACCCGATCAATGTTATCCTATAGACGCAGACATAAACCAGACCAGTGTTTTCTTATTGACAGCCATTATGTTAATCAAGGCTTTTGTATAGAGACAAGCATAAACCATAACACTATCTGTATATAGACTCACGCAAAACGCTGATTAATATTTCTGTATAAACTCACGTATAAAATCACCTGTGTTTGCTGGTAGGCTCAAGTATTAATCCGATAAATATTTATATATAGAATCAAGCACAAACTTTTCCACATTATATCGATTTTTAACATTGGTTTTTGTATTTTCTTTATTTCGACTTACTTATGCGAGTCAAGCATGATTTGATAGCCAAATTTGAATCTTCTTATTAAAAGCCACAAGAAGATATCTTTTAATACGGAAACCTAACTACTTTTGTACGCCACATGTTCCCAGAAATTGTCCCGTTTTATCGGCTGTCGCTATTGGTTTAGAGCGTACTGCTGACATTTCCATTTTATTGCAGAATATCACCGGTGACCAGACATTTCGACTTATCTAATCTGTTTTCGGACATGAACAGCTTCAAAACTCAGGTAAAATTTGTTTTATTACTGACTGTCTGGTCTGTTCGAAATACTGCCGCTATTGATTAGAAGTTGTTTTGGTAGCGGCAAAGATATACGGTTTATTTAAGCAACATACTTTGTAATGTTTGTGGTGCAGTGGATATCGGCTGGAACGAGAAATCGGGGTACCGAGTTCAAATTCCATTTGAATTCTTGCATTCACTTTCGCACAAATATCCTTGGGAAAGGTATTAATCCGTCTCTTTCCTTCAGTTATAGGATAAATAACAGGGCAGATTGTGTTCTATAGCCTTGGTTGGCAACCAGTCTACCGCAGAAACCAATGGCAACCTACTGCAAGAAAAATCTTCTGCCAAGACAGTCATGTCTCTTTCGAGACATGATCACCCAAAGTGTATATCACGTATGGCACTTAACTGACTTTGTAATTTTTTTTCTCAAATAAGACAGCTTCCATAGCAAACAAGATCGTTCTTGATTAGAGATCTTCCAAGAGACGTATTGTTTCCATTCGATGTCTTGTACGGGTTTTCTATTAGGAAACTGTTCAGTCAGAACTCTGACTCATCAAATGATATATACATTGCTTCCCGATACCCGATGTTCTTTTGCTCGGGTGTACCTCAGACAGTCAGATTTACGATAAACAAAACTATGAAGAAAAATGTTCTGTTCATCCGAAAATTGATATTAGAAAAACAAACAAACAAACTTGAGCCTATTCTAAGAATATACTGTGTTGGATTGGATTAAGAAATGGCTCTTAAATTTTTACGTTTCCGAAACTAAACTGCTCTCCATTAACCAACATAAAGAATCTTTTCTGACTTCCATCAGTATGGATGTCGCTAGTCTCCCAGAAAGCAGCAAACTGTGCCTCCTCGATCTCACTCTCTCAACCGACCTCATGTGGAACGACTACATCGAATCAATAACTACATCTAGTGCTAAGAAGTTCAGGTCACTGTGTTGGAACAGGAATTTTTCTCATCATAATCTATTTTGCACATTCGCCCGTGCATTGAATACTCTTGCCATATCTGGTCGGGTGCTCCTGCTATTAATCTCGGGGTTCTCGACAAACTCCAAAGAAGGATCTGCAAAGTAATCGAACCATATTTAGCAGCTCGACTTCAGCCACTTTCTCACAACGGGATATGGCTTCCCTTTGTCTTTTCTACAAATATTTTCACCGCTTCTGATACGACGCGCCTCTTTCTCTGGTGCCCCGACCACATGACTTTACTCGTGCTACGAGATTAGCACTTAGGTCCCACACTTTTATCTTAAAAACAGTCAAATATAACGGATACTTCTAATTTATCTGCTTCTTTTCTCGTACTCCCTGCTTGTGGAACTCCCTTCCGTGTACTTGCTTCCCTGATAACTAAAACATCAAAAAGTATAAGTGCAACCATCTTCTATCTCCTTGGTTCCATTTTCTTCTCATCCTTTCTTCGACATTCCCTGTACCTTGTTCCCTTTTCTTTTCTTTTTTCCTTTTCTCTTACTGTAACCCCTTGCGCACCAAGCCGACATCCACCGCACCACAACGCACATCCGTCACTAAGCGACCAAAACAACTTCCAACCAACGGCGGCAGTACTTCGAACAGACCAGATAATTAGGAATAAAACAAATTTCATCTGAGTTTTGAAGTATAAACACGCCCTTGTTTGGATTGAATCGATTATAAACAAGAAAAAAAAAACAAAAAATAAAAAATAAAAAATAAAAAAAAGATATAAAAAGAGAAGGAAGAAATGTGATAAAGGGTTGGAATACTTAATATAACTCACTTACCAAATGTCTAAATTAGGGGTCCACGTTCTTTTGGGAGCCATGGCTCACCTAAGCATCTCCAATATCTTGATGCCCTTCACCGTGAAAGTGAACTCCTCTTCACATAGATGATGGGTCATTAACTTACTTTAAATAAGTTTAAAGAACATCTCATCCATCAAGAAAAAAAAATGAAAGAACAAAAACAGAGTTAAAGAAAGAAATTACTAAGACATTGCTAAAATATATATATATATATAACCGGTCGACTAGTGATTTTTGTTTTAAAATTTATCAAGGCCTATGTTAAAATATTTCTTGTCTTTAACGCCTTAATATATATATATATATATATATATATATATATATATATACTATAGACATCCATCAGGCAGATCTGTTTCGCTGTATCACAGCTCATTAGTACGGTTAGACACCGATCGCTTCCTAACCCAGGATTGAAACCCGACTGAATCGGCGTCAGTCGGCGATTCTACCTCTCGGCAGGCGTTTAAGCGCGTATAAACACGCCCAATAGTGCTCCAATTCATCATCGAATGAGCGGTGCGTAAATGCCGGAGTAGCTACTGTTTTCAAAGTCTCCCACTCTTCCAGAGTGCTCAATCAGGGTGTGAGAGCGTAAATACTATATATATATATAGTCATCCACAGACATATTTCCATTTTTAAACTAGTTATTTCGCTACTCAGGTTTCTAGCATGAGTGTTGTCTTAAGGCGATTTTTAATAACATTATTAAAAATATCCTTAAGACACCACTCATGGTAGAAACCTGGGTAGCAAAATAACTCCTTTAAAAATGGAAAATATTCAAAAGTTCTACAATATAATTGTATCGAACACTTTTTAATACAAATGTGTATTGGTCTAACCAATACTTAATGATCAGGTGTATATTCATCCATAAATATGTACCTGATTATTGCATAGTGCATGAAACACCTAGATGTAGGATAATATGTATATTTACGTCTATGTTTGTTTGATTCTCTTTTGTCTGTGTGTATAATTGTATTTTTTTGTGAACTTTTGTAAGTCTCACGGGCAGACGACAACCACTATGCTCGAGTCTCTCCAGCCAATAGCTACACAGACGGTGCCACGGTCAGCTTGAAAAAAGCCGTATTTAAAAAAGATATGGTTTATTACGACCAAATGCGTCAACAATACTGGTTGAGTTAGACTGCTTTTGTGTACCTAGTTAATGTGAGTAAATGTTCTTCCTAGCCTGTTCCTGGCTTTCTCTTTTGTTATGGTTTCAGTCGAGATTCCCAGCTTCCCTAGCCTGTTCCTGGCTTTCTCTTTTGTTATGGTTTCAGTCGAGATTCCCAACTTCCCTAGCCTGTTCCTGGCTTTCTCTTTTGTTATGGTTTCAGTCGAGATTCCCAACTTCCCTAGCCTGTTCCTGGCTTTCTCTTTTGTTATGGTTTCAGTCGAGATTCCCAACTTCCCTAGCCTGTTCCTGGCTTTCTCTTTTGTTATGGTTTCAGTCGAGATTCCCAGCTTCCCTAGCCTGTTCCTGGCTTTCTCTTTTGTTATGGTTTCAGTCGAGATTCCCAACTTCCCTAGCCTGTTCCTGGCTTTCTCTTTTGTTATGGTTTCAGTCGAGATTCCCAACCCAACTTCCCTAGCCTGTTCCTGGCTTTCTCTTTTGTTATGGTTTCAGTCGAGATTCCCAGCTTCCCTAGCCTGTTCCTGGCTTTCTCTTTTGTTATGGTTTCAGTCGAGATTCCCAACTTCCCTAGCCTGTTCCTGGCTTTCTCTTTTGTTATGGTTTCAGTCGAGATTCCCAACTTCCCTAGCCTGTTCCTGGCTTTCTCTTTTGTTATGGTTTCAGTCGAGATTCCCAGCTTCCCTAGCCTGTTCCTGGCTTTCTCTTTTGTTATGGTTTCAGTCGAGATTCCCAACTTCCCTAGCCTGTTCCTGGCTTTCTCTTTTGTTATGGTTTCAGTCGAGATTCCCAACTTCCCTAGCCTGTTCCTGGCTTTCTCTTTTGTTATGGTTTCAGTCGAGATTCCCAACTTCCCTAGCCTGTTCCTGGCTTTCTCTTTTCGTTATGGTTTCAGTCAATTCCCCAACTTCCCTAGCCTGTTCCTGGCTTTCTCTTTTGTTATGGTTTCAGTCAGATTCCCAACTTCCCTAGCCTGTTCCTGGCTTTCTCTTTTGTTGGTTTCAGTCGAGATTCCCAACTTCCCTAGCCTGTTCCTGGCTTTCTCTTTTGTTATGGTTTCAGTCGAGATTCCCAACTTCCCTAGCCTGTTCTGGCTTTCTCTTTTGTTATGGTTTCAGTCGAGATTCCCAACTTCCCTAGCCTGTTCTGGCTTTCTCTTTTGTTATGGTTTCAGTCGAGATTCCCAGCTTCCCCTAGCCTGTTCCTGGCTTTCTCTTTTGTTATGGTTTCAGTCGAGATTCCCAACTTCCCTAGCCTGTTCCTGGCTTTCTCTTTTGTTATGGTTTCAGTCGAGATTCCCAACTTCCTAGCCTGTTCCTGGCTTTCTCTTTTGTTATGGTTTCAGTCGAGATTCCCATGTTCTGTTCCTGGCTTTCTCTTTTGTTATGGTTTCAGTCAGAGATTCCCAGCTTCCCTAGCCTGTTCCTGGCTTTCTCTTTTGTTACATGGTTTCAGTCGAGATTCCCAACTTCCCTAGCCTGTTCCTGGCTTTCTCTTTTGTTATGGTTTCAGTCGAGATTCCCAACTTCCCTAGCCTGTTCCTGGCTTTCTCTTTTGTTATGGTTTCAGTCGAGATTCCCAACTTCCCTAGCCTGTTCCTGGCTTTCTCTTTTGTTATGGTTTCAGTCGAGATTCCCCAGCTTCCCCTAGCCTGTTCCTGGCTTTCTCTTTTGTTATGGTTTCAGTCGAGACCAGCTTCCCTAGCCTGTTCCTGGCTTTCTCTTTTGTTATGGTTTCAGTCGAGATTCCCAGCTTCCTAGCCTGTTCCTGGCTTTCTCTTTTGTTATGGTTTCAGTCAGATTCCCAACTTCCCTAGCCTGTTCCTGGCTTTCTCTTTTTGTTATGGTTTCAGTCGAGATTCCCAACTTCCCCTGTACATTCTGGCTTTCTCTTTTGTTATGGTTTCCAGTCGAGATTCCCAACTTCCCTAGCCTGTTCCTGGCTTTCTCTTTTGTTATGGTTTCAGTCAGATTCCAACTTCCCTAGCCTGTTCCTGGCTTTCTCTTTTGTTATGGTTTCAGTCGAGATTCCCAACTTCCCTAGCCTGTTCCTGGCTTTCTCTTTTGTTATGGTTTCAGTCAGATTCCCAACTTCCTAGCCTGTTCCTGGCTTCTCTTTTGTTATGGTTTCAGTCGAGATTCCCAGCTTCCTAACCTGTTCCTGGCTTTCTCTTTTGTTATGGTTTCAGTCGAGATTCCCAACTTCCCCTAGCCTGTTCCTGGCTTTCTCTTTTGTTATGGTTTCGTCAGAGATTCCCAACTTCCCTAGCCTGTTCCTGGCTTTCTCTTTTGTTATGGTTTCAGTCAGATTCCCAACTTCCTAGCCTGTTCCTGGCTTTCTCTTTTGTTATGGTTTCAGTCGAGATTCCCAGCTTCCCTAGCCTGTTCCTGGCTTTCTCTTTTGTTATGGTTTCAGTCGAGATTCCCTAGCCTGTTCCTGGCTTTCTCTTTTGTTATGGTTTCAGTCGAGATTCCCAACTTCCCTCAGCCTGTTCCTGGCTCTCTTTTGTTATGGTTTCAGTCGAGATTCCCAACTTCCTAGCCTGTTCCTGGCTTTCTCTTTTGTTATGGTTTCAGTCAGATTCCCAACTTCCCTAGCCTGTTCCTGGCTTTCTCTTTTGTTATGGTTTCAGTCGAGATTCCCAACTTCCCTAGCCTGTTCCTGGCTTTCTCTTTTGTTATGGTTTCAGTCGAGATTCCCAGCTTCCCTAGCCTGTTCCTGGCTTTCTCTTTTGTTATGGTTTCAGTCGAGATTCCCAACTTCCCTAGCCTGTTCCTGGCTTTCTCTTTTGTTATGGTTTCAGTCAGGGTCCAACTTCCCTAGCCTGTTCCTGGCTTTCTCTTTTGTTATGGTTTCAGTCGAGATTCCCAACTTCCCTAGCCTGTTCCTGGCTTTCCTTTTTGTTATGGTTTCAGTCGAGATTCCCACTCTTTGTTATGGTTTCAGTCGAGATTCCCAACTTCCTAGCCTGTTCCTGGCTTTCTCTTTTGTTATGGTTTCAGTCGAGATTCCCAACTTCCCTAGCCTGTTCCTGGCTTTCTCTTTTGTTATGGTTCCAGTCGAGATTCC
The DNA here is from genome assembly GCA_037127315.1 of Ascarosepion bandense. Classification (NCBI taxonomy): domain Eukaryota; kingdom Metazoa; phylum Mollusca; class Cephalopoda; order Sepiida; family Sepiidae; genus Ascarosepion; species Ascarosepion bandense. The sequence goes on along the minus strand of JBBBDQ010001063.1, from coordinate 1,096,634 downwards.
CAGCTTCCCTAGCCTGTTCCTGGCTTTCTCTTTTGTTATGGTTTCAGTCAGATTCCCAACTTCCCTAGCCTGTTCCTGGCTCTCTTTTGTTATGGTTTCAGTCAGAGATTCCCAACTTCCCTAGCCTGTTCCTGGCTTTCTCTTTTGTTATGGTTTCAGTCGAGATTCCCAACTTCCCTAGCCTCTTCCTGGCTTTCTCTTTTGTTATGGTTTCAGTCAGAGATTCCCAGCTTCCTAGCCTGTTCCTGGCTTTCTCTTTTTGTTATGGTTTCAGTCGAGATTCCCAACTTCCCTAGCCTGTTCCTGGCTTTCTCTTTGTTATGGTTTCAGTCGAGATTCCCGGACTTCTAGCCTGTTCCTGGCTTTCTCTTTTGTTATGGTTTCAGTCGAGATTCCCAGCTTCCCTAGCCTGTTCCTGGCTTTCTCTTTTGTTATGGTTTCAGTCGAGATTCCCTACTTCCCTAGCCTGTTCCTGGCTTTCTCTTTTGTTATGGTTTCAGTCGAGATTCCCAACTTCCTAGCCTGTTCCTGGCTTTCTCTTTTGTTATGGTTTCAGTCGAGATTCCCAAATTCCCTAGCCTGTTCCTGGCTTTCTCTTTTGTTATGGTTTCAGTCGAGATTCCCAGCTTCCCTAGCCTGTTCCTGGCTTTCTCTTTTATTATGGTTTCAGTCGAGATTTAACTTCCCTAGCCTGTTCCTGGCTTTCTCACTTGTGTTATGGTTTTCAGTGAGATTCCCAACTTCCCTAGCCTGTTCCTGGCTTTCTCTTTTGTTATGGTTTCAGTCGGGGTTTAACTTCCCTAGCCTGTTCCTGGCTTTCTCTTTTGTTATGGTTTCAGTCGAGATTCCCAACTTCCCTAGCCTGTTCCTGGCTTTCTCTTTTGTTATGGTTAGTCCAATTCCCAGCTTCCTAGCCTGTTCCTGGCTTTCTCTTTTGTTATGGTTTCAGTCGAGATTCCCAACTTCCCTAGCCTGTTCCTGGCTTTCTCTTTTGTTATGGTTTCAGTCGAGATTCCCAACTTCCCTAGCCTGTTCCTGGCTTTCTCTTTTGTTATGGTTTCAGTCGAGATTCCCAACTTCCCTGGCCTGTTTCCTGGCTTTCTCTTTTGTTATGGTTTCAGTCCAATTCCCAACTTCCCTAGCCTGTTCCTGGCTTTCTCTTTTGTTATGGTTTCAGTCGAGATTCCCAACTTCCCTAGCCTGTTCCTGGCTTTCCCTTTTGTTATGGTTTCAGTCAGATTACTGACTTCCCTAGCCTGTTCCTGGCTTTCTCTTTTGTTATGGTTTCAGTCGAGATTCCCTACTTCCCTAGCCTGTTCCTGGCTTTCTCACTGACGTTATGGTTTCAGTCGAGATTCCCAGCTTCCCTAGCCTGTTCCTGGCTTTCTCTTTTGTTATGAACAGGTCGAGATTCCCAGCTTCCCTAGCCTGTTCCTGGCTTTCTCTTTTATTATGGTTTCAGTCAGAGATTCCCAGCTTCCCTAGCCTGTTCCTGGCTTTCTCTTTTGTTATGGTTTCAGTCGAGACCTAACTTCCCTAGCCTTTGTTCCTGGCTTTCTCTTTTGTTATGGTTTCAGTCGAGATTCCCAGCTTCCCTAGCCTGTTCCTGGCTTTCTCTTTTGTTATGGTTTCAGTCGAGATTCCCAACTTCCCTAGCCTGTTCCTGGCTTTCTCTTTTGTTATGGTTTCAGTCGAGATTCCCAACTTCCCTGGCTGTTCCCTGGCTTTCTCTTTTGTTATGGTTCAGTCTCAAAGTTCCCCCCTTCTAGCCTGTTCCTGGCTTTCTCTTTTGTTATGGTTTCAGTCAGATTCCCAACCCTAGCCTGTTCCTGGCTTTCTCTTTAATTATGGTTTCAGTCTGAGATTCCAGCTTTACAACCTGTTCCTGGCTTTCTCTTTGTTATGGTTTCAGTCAGATTTAGCACAACTGTTCTGGCTTTCTCTTTTGTTATGGTTTCAGTCAGATTCCCCAGCTTCCCTAGCCTGTTCCTGGCTTTCTCTTTTCATTATGTGGTTTCAGTCGGATTCCCAACTTCCCCTGCCTTTCTTCACCAGCTTTCTCTTTTGTTATGGTTTCAGTCAAGATTTAACTTCCCTAGCCTGTTCCTGGCTTTCTCTTTTATTGTGGTTTCAGTCAGAATTTAACTTCCCTAACTGTTCCTGGCTTTCTCTTTTGTTATGGTTTCAGTCGAGATTCCCAGCTTCCTAGCCTGTTCCTGGCTTTCTCTTATTATGGTTTCAGTCAAGATTCCCAACTTCCCTAGCCTGTTCCTGGCTTTCTCTTGTTATGGTTTTAATTAAATTCCCAACTTCCCTAACTGTTCCTGGCTTTCTCTTGCAACATGGTTTCAGTCGAGATTCCCAACTTCCCTAGCCTGTTCTGGCTTTCTCTTTTGTTATGGTTTCAGTCGAGATTCCCAACTTCCCTAGCCTGTTCCTGGCTTTCTCTTTTGTTGTGGTTTCAGTCGAGATTCCCAGCTTCCCTAGCCTGTTCCTGGCTTTCTCTTTTGTTATGTGGTTCCAGTCGAGATTCCCAGCTTCCCTAGCCTGTTCTGGCTTTCTCTTTTGTTATGGTTTCAGTCGAGATTCCTAACTTCCCTAGCCTGTTCCTGGCTTTCTCTTTTGTTATGGTTTCAGTCGAGATTCCCAAACTTCCCTAGCTGTTCCTGGCTTTCTCTTTTGTTATGGTTTCAGTCGAGATTCCCAACTTCCCTAGCTGTTCTGCTTTCTCTTTTAGTATGGTTTCAGTCGAGATTCCCAACTTCCCTAGCCTGTTCCTGGCTTTCTCTTTTGTTATGGTTTCAGTCAGGGTCCCAACTTCCCTAGCCTGTTCCCTGCTTTCTCTTTTGTTATGGTTTCAGTCAGGCCCAACTTCCCCTAGCCTGTTCCTGGCTTTCTCTTTTGTTATTGTTTCAGTCGGGGTCCCAGCTTCCCTAGCCTGTTCCTGGCTTTCTCTTTTGTTATGGTTTCAGTCGAGATTCCCAACTTCCCTAGCCTGTTCCTGGCTTTCTCTTTTGTTATGGTTTCAGTCGAGATTTAACTTCCCTAGCCTGTTCCTGGCTTTCTCTTTTGTTATGGTTTCCAGTCTGATTCCCAACTTCCCTAGCCTGTCCTGGCTTTCTCTTTTGTTATGGTTTCAGTCGAGATTCCCAACTTCCCTAGCCTGTTCCTGGCTTTCTCTTTTGTTATGGTTTCAGTCGAGATTCCCAACTTCCCTGGCCTGTTCCTGGCTTTCTCTTTTGTTATGGTTTCAGTCAGAGATTCCCAGCTTCCCTAGCCTGTTCCTGGCTTTCTCTTTTGTTATGGTTTCAGTCGAGATTCCCAACTTCCTAGCCTGTTCCTGGCTTTCTCTTTTGTTATGGTTTCAAGTCGAGATTCCCCAACTTCCCTAGCCTGTTCCTGGCTTTCTCTTTTGTTATGGTTTCAGTCGAGATTCCCAACTTCCTTAGTCTGTTTTTGGTCCCCCTTTTTTCATTTTAAATGGGCCAGTCTTTGATTTTCTTATTCCATAATTCATTTTATCATTTCTCTCTCCCTTAGCGAATGTTCTGCTTGATTTCACCGTCTGACGGAATACAGCAGCCATTCTGATTTTATTTATTTATTTTATTTATTTATTTTTTTTTTTGAGTGGACAGGTCTTACTAACCTTTGTTTATTTCAGTTTTAATATTTCGTTATATTTTAATTTGTTTTGGGTTATTCATCCCTCCTCTATCGTTTTTCTTATCACTATATTTTATATATATTTTATAAAATTATTGTATATAAATAAATATTTATCTCATGGATTTTGTTACCTCCTTTTTAGGTTTCCCTGTGAATATGAGGTATTATAGTATATTTGAGCTTACGGCATATCGCGTTGAATACACAGGTTCTCGTCCAATCACCGAAGTTAAGCAACGTGAGCCTGGTCAGATGGGTGACCGCTTGGGGAAGTCCAGGCGCTGTAAGCGTTCAGTGACGGATGTGCGTTGTGGTGCGGTGGATATCGGCTTGGAAAGAGAAATCGGTGAGCCGAGTTCGAATTCCAGTTGAGTACCCTGAATTCACTTAAGCAGTATTACTCTTGGGAAAGATATTAATCTGTCACTTCCCTCCAGTTATGGGTTAAATAACAGGATGGCAACCCATCCAGTGTTGGCGTCACAATAAAAACACCCTTGGTAGCCCTGGCAAAACATCAAGTATTCAGCTATTTGACAAGATTATGAATTTCGCTATAAACTGCGCCAGGGTTCCAAATACACAGGGAATACTGGAAGGGTGTAGTGAGTTCTATCTCGGCCAAGGCCGCAGGACGACGACGACGATGGTTTATGTAAGATTGTATGATGGTGGAACTTGTTATCAGTGATTGAGTCGTGAATGTGATTGACTAAGTATAGGATAGAGAGGGTTGATGAGCCTCAACCCACTCTCCATTCGGTCATGGGCCACATTTATTGTATTTCTTATCAAATAAAAAATATTCGTTAGGTTGATTCAACAAATCGCCTCTATTTTCGTATGTCGTTATGGCCAATTTCTCTTCCTGGAACAGCCTTCAACAAATATCTCCACGATTCTTTCCGACTTTGATCATTCTTAAGATATTCCACTTCACGTACGGGTCTCTCGCATAAAATTCTTTGATCCTCTGCACGCACTCCCGTGGCTTTCCAATCTGAACAAAGAGACATGGTTAAAAATGCGATTGTACTTCCGGGTTATCTTCCCGCCAATTTTGAACAAATTGTGTCCATTTAGCGAAAACAGTCAGTTGGGTGGCCAAAAAAGAGCGATGTCGGAAAGAATTCTAAGGAAGGGATCAGCACCTTGCAGCCTCTGCCCCCACAAAAAAAAAAACTCACAGAAGTAGGAGTCCAGCATTGTCCGGTGAGTGCCGTTCTGTCGCTTATTCCTGAAACTGACGGCCCTTCACATTCGTTCGATATGTTGCATGCGGGCACCAGTTTCTGGGTCAATAAAATTCAAGATATGATTCACTGTGAGATGGGCAAAATCATTCCTCATTTGATTGCATCCCCTCTACTCGTCTGTGGTTACTGTGGAGCCCGGCCGAACCGACTGCTTGATTATAGGCGTCAGTGTTACTGCACTCCGGTCTGGTATTGCATACAAGAAACAGTCTTTAGTCTCACGACACATACTACCAAAAACACAAATTGTGTGGTGTTCATGTTTTATTGCTTTACTTGCAGTATAGCCCGGCTTGCTCGGGTGTAATGAAAGCTTTAAAACTAATCCATGGTCCTGGAGCTTAGACGCTTTGGACGTTGGCACGAAAGACTAAAAAGCCATAGTTGTTTCCAGTTAAAGCGAAACTGTAGACTGAAAGAAAAATGAATGGCTGTAAGTCATATTTTGATTTCCTGGTATGGATATCAAATAAGTTTTTTCCATCGTAAACTGAATTTTGAAGGCTAAATAAGTCCTCTGAGTAAATGGTATCATGGCTGAGAGTAAGAACTACAATTATAGCTACTTAGAGCCAAACCCGAAGCAAAAACTAAAATAAAAGGGCAGAAAAAAATACAGAAATGCAGGCAGATAAACAGACACACACAAACATCTTGCCTTTTATATATATATATATTATCGATTTTCTGCACTATTGTAAGAACTGCAACCTTGAAACTTCTGAATTTCGTTTCTTATGTCTTTGTCTATGATTGTATCAAATTTCATTAAAATCGGACCACTGCTTCTATAACCCAATTTTTTCGATTATCAATTTTCGATATTTATCATGGGTACGCCGAGACACAAAACCTAGCTAAGAACACTCGCAGAAGCTTATAGTACAACTGTGTAAATTTTCAAGAAAATCGGTTCAGCCGTTTCGGAGTCTATAGGTAACGGACGCACACACAGACACACACAGAGAGACAAAGTTCCATTTATAAATAAGTTTATATATATATATATATATATATATATATATATGTGTGTGTGTGTGTGTGTGTGTGTGTGTGTGTGTGTGTGTGTGTGTGTATAATCTGTCTAAACAATGTGATCCCAGCGTGCAACTGCTTTGGAAAGTGCTTGAAAATAATACCATGGATTGATCCAAGTCTTGTGAATTAAATGGTTGTGCTAGCTCGAACTAACAAGACATTGTGGCCGAGATTATGAGCGTCCTGGCCTTATTCAAAATGTTGTACACGCTAAATAACGCGTTCTCTGCCAGAAACTGTAACTAAGGTCCACTTAACATCGTTGAAGTGTGAACAACAGGTGGGCACTGTGGGTGTTGAACAAACGTCTGGAATGAATCGAGTAGGCGAGTATCCTTGAATACGAGTGGCCATTATTATATATTCTATTATTCTTAATTAGAAATATTTATTCAAACGCTTCGTCCCAATATAAACAAACAAGTGACAACCCCTTCAATCAAAGATTAATAAAAATCGGACCCTGAAATAATAATTTTCTCCCGACGATTTTAGTTCCATATTCTATTTTTGAGTTTCAGTATAAACTTAACTAAAATATGGTAGAATGGTTACCAACCAAGGCTATAGGGCCCAATCTGCCCTACTTTTCAGCTCGCAGCTGGAGAGAGAAGAGATGGATTAATTCCTTTCCCAAGTGTATTTGAGCGTAAGTGAATGCAACGAACTGAACTAGAATTCGAAATCAGCACTCCGATTTCGCCTTCCAAGTCGATATCCACTACACCACAGCGCACATATAAATGAAGATATATCGATAGTTAAATATATAGATATGAACAGACTGATATTGATAGTTATGAACTGATTGAAATAGTTAGATAGGAAGTGCTAGAGATAGATAGATAGATAGATAGATAGATAGATAGATAGATAGATAGATAGAATAGATAGATAGATAGATAGATACCTAGATAGATAGATAGATAGATAGATAGATAGATAGATAGATAGATAGATAGATAGCAACCTGATAGATAGATAGATAGATAGACAGATAGATAGATAGATAGATAGATAGATAGATAGAGTAGATAGCTAAGATAGATAGATAGATAGATAGATAGATAGATAGATAGATAGATAGATAGATAGATAGATAAGCAACCTGAGATAGATAGATAGATGATAGATAGATAGATAGATAGATAGATAGATAGATATGAACTGATTGGGATAGATAGATAAGAATAGTCAGACTGAGATAGATAGATAGATAGATAGATAGATAGATAGATAGATAGATAGATAGATAGATAGCAACCTGAGATAGATAGATAGATAGATAGATAGATAAGCAATAGATAGATAAGATAGATAGATAGATAGATAGATAGATAGATAGATAGATAAGCAACCTGAGAGAGATAGATAGATAGATAGATAGATAGATAGATAGATAGATAAGATAACAACCTGAGATAGATAGATAGATAAGCAACCTGAGATAGATAGATAGATAGATAGATAGATAGATAGATAGATAGATAGATAGATAGATAGGAAGGAAGAAACAGATTCACATTGTTCGATGAAAAGTTATATCTTGATACAAACAAAGAATGTGAATTGCCCTGGCGAAAGATTTAGTGATTATAAAAGAATTCAATCTTGTAATATTTGTAAAACAGGAATTCTTTCCAAATAACTGCGCATATTGTCCTTTTAGGTTTGTTTGTGTTCTTGATTTGTTCTGTTCGCAAATTAAAGTCATTTTCGACTGGTCTTAAAATGTTAATTCGTCTTTATTTTTTATTTTTATTTTTTTTGTTGCTCATGTTTATGAGAAAATCTCGTTTCAATTTAAAAAAAAAAAAGAAATCTAAAAAAAATATGGAAAAACTTGTATTTTAATTTAGACTCGAATTAATTAAATCAAAAATATCGTCCACCCGTTGGACAAATTGGACCAAAGGCGAACACCGGACAGAAGTTCACTATTACTTTGGCAGGTAGCTGGTTGGTAGGACAGTCGTAAAAAATTCCGTAGCAAAGCAGGGAAGTAATAATAGAAATACATGAGTAAAATTAATGTCAATAATAATAATAATAATAATAATAATACTAATCTCTCCTATAATAAATACCGTTGTGCAAACATAATAATAATCTCTACTATAATAAATACCGGTATATATATATATATATATATATATATATATATATATATATTTAAAAAATATAAAAACTTTAATCCAAAAGGCAAAGTAGGAAGGTAAATCTCAAAGACCTGATCCTAATTAATATTAATATTTTAATATTAAAAATGATACAGGTAGAGGGCTTTTTGTTATATATATATATATATATATATATATATATTAGATGACGTTGAAGTGATTTCAACGTCATTCAAGTATCTCTTGATGGAGCTGAGGTTTCAGAGCTCGTAGGTATTTATGCCCTGAGCGAGTTAAATGAAGTTGTCCTAATAGATAACCATGGATTATACAGAGACAATGGCCTAATGGCGGTTCCTGATAACAAAAGAGATAATGATGCTATCCATAAAAATCAATTTAAAATCTTTAAAGTATCTCTTCCACGACAAGAGAGAACAATCAACAATGCACAAAACTACGAATAGACCAGAAATCTTAAAAACCGAAGGGGAATCGGCAATGGACAAATTGAAGAGAAACAAAGCAGCGGGACCAGACGGGATTGTAATAGAGACGTTGGTGTCCTTAGAAGGCTTTGGCGTAGACAGACTAACAGAAATAATAAACAAAATCTACAGCAGCGGCAATATACGAGAGGACCTAAGCAGATCAATCTTCATGACACTACCTGACATTACCTAAGAAGCCAGGTGATATGAAATGTGGGCTTCATCGAACATAACAAATCTCATCATCCAGATTATGATGAACAGAGCGCACAGTGGGATCAGCCCAGAGATAGGACAGGAACAATGTGGATTCGTTAAAGATATCGGAACGAGGAATGCGATATTAATGCTCAGAATCTGAACGAGCAATACAAATGCAGAAATACCTTTATTTGTGCTTTATAGTCTACGCAAAAGCGTTTGACAAAGTCGACACAGGGACTTGATAGAGATGCTTTACAACCTCGACATTTTCGGAAAAGACATTAATATAATCAAGAATCTATATTGGCAGCAAACCGCTTGTATACGGATGAGATGTGAAGTTAGCAGGTATGAAAAAATAGAAAGGGGCATAAGACAAGGATGTGTTTTCTCACCGGATCTTTTCAACCTGTACAGCGAAGCAAGTTGGGAGAAATAAAAGCCTTGCCAGGATTCATCATTGGCGGCGACAATGTCAACAATATCAGATATGCGTATGACACGGCACTTATAGCAGACATGGAAACGAAAATGCAGGATCTTCTACTGAAGTTAACAAAAGAAAGTGAAAAGAAAGGGTTGGGCATAAACCTCAAGAAAACTGAATGTTTGGTCATCATCGAAAAGAGGAGACCAATATGCCAACTGCAAGTTAGAGAATCTAAAGTAAAAAAATTCTAATACCAGGGAAGTGTTTTGGCGAAGGATAGAAAATGCGACACGGAGATCCAAAGACGCATTGGCATGGCCAAAGACGCATTGCAGAAGCTAACCAGAATACTGAAAGACAGGAATATCTCATTAGAAACAAAGAAAAGAGTGCTGGATTTCTATGTAATATCTGTCCTTCTGTATAGAAGTGAATGCTGGACGATCTCATCAAAGATGAAGGAGAGGCTTGAGGCAGCAGAAATGTGGTTTTACAGAAGGATGCTGAGGATACCATGGACAAAACACGTGTGCAACGATGAAGTGTTGGAAGGTGTTGGAAACGAGAAGAAAACTGATAATAAATATCAGGAAGAGACAAATGAGGTTCCTTAGACACGTAATGAGGAAGGAAGATCTGGAGAACTTGATACTCACAGGCCGGATAAAATGGAAGAAGAGACAGGAGAAAGTAGCGCGAGACGTACTTGTTAGGTCTGAGCAAATGGTTGAGAAAAGCATTAACATCGAAAATACTAGAGAAAACCATTAACATCAAAAATTGCAATATGAACTCTGGTAAAAAAAAGGTTTACTGGACATTAGATTTATAAGTCCCAAAAATTCAGTTTTTCTTGTCCTTAAGAACACATGACCCAGGATATAGACGTTGGTTAGTTCCTGTGAGTTCAATACAATTGAATGTTTGAGACTTTATGAAGAGAGTGACAAAAAAGGACTCCAAATAAATTGTAAGAAAACCGAATACATAGTCATCAGCAAAAAGAGCAGCCCAAAATGCCAAATTCAGGTGTAAGATACTAAAATCAAGCAGGTGCAAAAATGTAAATACCTGGGAAGTTTTCTAACAGAAGACGGAAAGATCCGAAGGCGAATTGGCATGCCGAAGGACGCGTTCCAGAAGCTGAGTAAAGTATTAAGAGACAGGAAACTTTCACTAGAAACAAAGAAAAGAGTACTGGATTGCTATGTGATGTCAGTTCTTCAATATGGCAGTGAATGCTGTTGAAGTGTTGGAAGGTGTTGGAAACGAGAAGAAAACTGATAATAAATATCAAGAAGAGACAAATGATGTTCCTTGGACACGTAATGAGGAAGGAAGGTCTGGAGAACTTGATACTCACAGGCCGGATAAATGGAAGAAGAGTCAGGGGAAAGCAGCGCGAGACGTACTTGCTAGGGCTGAGCAAATGGTTGACGGATCGGGGCTTAGAAGAGATACCAAGAGAAAAATTATTGAGAGCGACAAGAGACAGGGCCAAGTGGAAGTTCATGATCGTCTATGTCATGAAGGGACACGGCACATGAAGAAGAAGAAAAATTATTGAGATTTAGTATCATGGTTGTGGTGGGCACGAAACTCGCCCAAAATCTTAATGTCGATTGTACGGTTTCGCCTTATATAAAGCCGAATACGGTTATCAGGTATGTTAAAACAAAAACGAACCATATTAAATCGATAATTAAGCAAATTCCAAAAGGACTACAGTGTAGAATCTCCAACAATTCATCCACAAATCTTTGATTACAAAAAAGTCCCTTATGAAAAAGCACTGAAAGAGGAGTTTGGTATTCACTTCTCGGGCACGACTTTTCTTCTTTTTTTGCCACTGATGTGCAGGGGACTACGTAAGTGTAAAAAGATTAATGAGAAAGAGTGAAGAGGAAGACGAACCAGTTAGAAAGGAGCAATAGAAAGATGCGAATGCAGGTGTGATGACTGTTTCAAAGGTGGAGAGAAAGGAAAGGATATACGGGGTGGTGAAAGAACTAGAGTCAAGTGGTTAATAGATGAGTATTGACATTGCATTTAAATTCCTGGAGGTTGTAGCCGTCAGGAAAGCAAGAATATGGGAGTGAGTTCCACAGGCGGGAAATGCGAGAGAAGAAGCTGCAGGAGTAGAATTGTCGTCTGCATTTGGCTAACCTAACTGTGAATGGGTGCACGAGTAAACACCTGTTGAGGAGGCACCAGTGACTTAAGTTCGTTATAGCAGGAGCCATGAAAGTATTTATAGAAGAGACAAAGGGAGACCACATTTCGTCGGTGGAGAAGTCGAGCCGCCATGTTAGTACCTATCACATTACTGATTCTCCTTTGGAGCCTGTCGAGAACACTGAGATGAACGGCAGGGGCGCTAGAAGGGGACTCAGAAGTCGGAATGTAATTTGGTTTAATCTACCGTTCAACTTACAATTAAAAACAGAAAATGATCAGATTTTCTTCATAATATTGGATAAACATTTTCCGGTAACTTCAGAGTTAGCTAAATTGTTCAACAAAAATACTATAAAACTTAGTTACAGCTACTCTAGAAGTTTAGGATTTATAAAACCCCATAATGCGAAAACATTGGGTATGGAAGGGGGAGATAGAAATAATTGAACGTAATTGTATAAATGGATGTGCGTTGTGGGGCAATGGATATCGACTCAGAACAACAACTCGGAGAGCCGAGTTCGAATTCCAGTTGAATTCCTTGCATTCACTTACGTACCCTTGGGAAAAAGTATTAATCCATCTCTTCCCTACCGCAGGAAGCAAAGGCAAATTATTGTGGGATAATTTTCTGCCTAGTCAGTCATGTCTCTTTCGAGACATGATCGCCCAAAGTGTGTATCATGTATGGCACCTGATTAACTCACTAATTGTTGGAACAAGAAAGATTGACCTTTGCATGATAGATGCTGTACAAAAAGTCATTATCTACACGGATGAAGTCAGTGACGAACGAAGGTGATTTTAAGAAAGTATACAACGGTTATAATGACGGCCCATTTAAAAAGCGCTTTGGTACTTGAGGTACTAAAACCTAAAATCATTTTGTGAAAATCAAATATTTAAACTTATTTATCAATGGAACTTTGTCTCTGTGTGTGTGTGTGTGTCCGTTACCTATACACACCAATTTTTATTGATATCAGGAAATCAAAATTTGACTTACATCCATTCATTTTTCTTTCAGTCTACGGTTTTGCTTTAACTGGAAACAACTATTGCTTTTTAGTCTTTCGTGCCAACATCCAAAGAATCTGAGCTCCAGGACCATGGATTAGTTTTAAAGCTTTCATTACATCCGAGCAACCCCCGGCTATACTGCTAGTATATATATATATATATATATATATATATATATATATATATATATATATATATATAGCAATGAACTTAATAAGAGTAAGTCAACACTAATAATAACAGACTAAATATCCGAAAATAATGCTAACTAATAGTAATAAACCGTCTTCCAACCCGGCGAGGACCCCATCGTGGGTTAAATAAAGGGAGAAAGAAAAAGAAGCAAACAGCGTACAAGAACAATACGTCTAGTGCTCGTTTGAAAGAAAAAAAAAACCCAAGACGAAACTCTTGCCCTGAAGAACCGTTCGTGTGAAACTGCGGTAGGTGGTGGCTCAATTCTAGATTTTTGTATTATATATATATATATATATATATATATATATATATATATATAAATATGCAATTTGTTATATATATTATTTATATATTATTTAGGTGTGGTACTTCTTGAAAAGCGCTCAGTCTCAGTGATAGAGCTAATATATCTAACCAAATGCGTACGTATGTACACAACAGCACACACACACACACACACACACACACACACATATATATATATATATATATATATATATGCCAAGTCCTGTACTGTCTACATATAGATATGTTTGTGTGAGCCCTGGTGGCCGAGCGCACGCGCGCGCGTGTGTGTGTCTGTATACGACAATTGGTGTACGAGCGTGTATGTATGTTTGCGTTAGTATGAGCGGCGTCGCGACGACAATCATTCCTCCCACTTCCTTAAAATCATTCCTCCCACTTCCAATACACGCAACTCTACATATATCCAATTTTTTTATAAAGTTAATCAGTTTGTCTGACGATCGCGGATGCATGAAACCCAGGGTCACAAACTCACATCAATCTAACTGAATATATACATATATATACATATATATTTAGTGTATCGAGGCAGCAAATAATTTTCTAAACATATGCTTTAAATATAAGAGACAATGAATGTCTATTATGTTTAATCATGAGCCGTTCTAAACGTCGTATTTTGACTTTAATTTCAGTTGAAAATAAAGACAAAAATTCTCCAACATTTGCTTCTAAGCTTTCGGCTCACATGAGCCATCTTCAGAGAGGTTATTTAGACTGTAATACAATAACATCCACCATCACCTACGATTTTATTTTGTGCTGACATAAAACTCCGCTTGGAAACGGCAATAGTTACCAAAAATAATAAACGCAGTTCTCAAATTTGCAATGCGGTTTTATGACGTCACACCGCGTGATAGCGCGAAATGTCAACAAACCCATGTAGTCAAAGGCAATGTAATATGTTATGGCCGGATTTAAAGGTGATTTTATTGAGTGTTGGTTGTTTAGATTTGATGTACATGGCCTCCAATATCTGAAGGTTTCTCTTACTGTGTGTATGCGTAAGGATCACCGTATTGTTGACCAAAATCTGTTTGATATTACCTAGATGTTTATGTTTTTCTGAGAAATGTTGTTTAATAGTACTCTGATCAGAAAGATGACATGTAAGTCTACGGGAGAGCGTGGTTGTAGTAAAACCAATATATGTGCTGAGTTTTTTATTAGTATCAGAGATGCAATCTCTGAATGGGCATGTAAATTGGTACACTACATTTTTTTTGTAGAGAGTTTAATTTAGTTTAGTTTTTGCCGTTGCCAAGCGGCGTTTTTTGTCAACACAAAATAAAATCGTCGCTGATGGTGGATGTTATTGTATTACAGTCTAAATAACCTCTCCGAAGAAAAATTAAGACAGACACGTTATTTCATAGTGAAGTATAGGCCTATTTCAGGCTTCCATCAGCTTCCATCTTTATTTTACAAAAGATAATCCTTTGTAAAATAAAATAGGCCTATACTTTCGATTCACCATGAAATAACGTGTCTGTCTTAATTTTTCTTATATATATATATATATATATATATATATATATATATATACACTACCGGCCATAATATTTAGTATTTATTGCCAAGTGGATAATTCGAAATGAAAATAGAATGCTTCTTTTGTTAATACTGAACAATAACATGTGCATCAAAATGAACTGTTGTGGTGTCCAGTCTTAGTGCTCTCTTCCCCATGCTAGTCTCTATGTATTTCATCCTATTTTTAGTATTTTTTGCCAAGTGGATAATTCTCAATGAAAATAGAATGGTTCTTTTGTTATTAATACTCTGCAAAAGTTTACAAGGCAACCAGGAAACCTTTGCTTCGGCCAGCCAATATTCTTATTGGCTGGCCAAAGCAAAAGTTTATTGGCTGGCCGAAGCAAAGGTTTCCTGGTTGCCTTGTAAACTTTTGCAGAGTATTAATAACAAAAGAACCATTCTATTTTCATTGAGAATTATCCACTTGGCAAAAAATACTAAAAATAGGATGAAATACATAATCTAAAAAAAAAAACTGGGGTGGCCTATTAATTATGGCGAGTAGTATATATATATATATATATATATATATATATATATATATATATATATTAGTCAACCACATACAAGCCTGTTTTGCTGTATCACAGCTCATCAGTGTGGTTAGATACATCTACTTGCTTCTGGCCGGGATCGAAACTCATCAGTACGGTAATATATATATATATATATATATATATATATATATATATATATATAGAGACATCCGCAGACATATCTGTTTTGCTGTATCAAAGCTCATCAGTACGGTTAGACATCCGATTGCTTTTTACCCAGGATTGAAACCCGACCGAATTGGCGTTAGTAGGTGATTCTACCTCTAAGCTATGGCCGCTCGATTGAAGGAGTCAGACTTTATAGCGTATGATGTATCATACGCCAGTATCCAAAGTGCTCTAATTCATTACTGAATGAACGATGCGTAGAAGCCAGAGTAGCGACTGTTTTTTCAAAGTCTACCATTCTTCCAGAGTGCTCAATCAGGGTGTGAGAGCGTAAATAAATAAATAAGTATATATATATATATATATATATATATATATATATATATATTGATATAGATATATAATCGTACTGATGAGCTGTGATACAGCGAAATAGGCCTGTATGAGGATGATTATATATATTGTGTGTGTGCCTTCCGTTATACATGTGTGTGTGTGTGTGTGTGTGTGTGTGTGTGTGTGTGTATGTGTGTGTGTGTGTGTGTGTGTGTGTGTTGTAATAGTTGTTACAATGGTTTATAAAAGCATAGTATCACTACACAAAAATTCTCATTTTTCAGAGCACAAGTGCTCTTCTTCGGGTGATTTTGTGGAGCTGAAAATAAATGGTGGAAACGGTTTATTTTTGGGAATGAGCAGATGTGCGTTGTGGTGCAGTGGATATCGACTGGTAACGAGGAATCGGTTCCCGAGTTCGAATTCCAGCTGAATTTCTTGCATTCACTTACGCGGAAATACCCTCGGGAAAGGTATTAATAATTTTTTCGATGTATACATAACACTGCTAATTCATTCATACAGTTCAATAGTTCACCATTTAAAGCTCTACTTTGTATCAAGCACTCTTTATAAAAGTAAATGCTTGAACAGTGGGTTTAAAATCTACGTGTTCTGTCACTTTCTTACAATATATATATATATATATATATATATGTATATATATATATATATATATAAAGGAAGAGAACAATGACAATGGGGTCTGATTTTTATTTATTTATTTAAAATGCTTCTTTATTTTCAGTGTGGTTTCCTGTGTTTGTGTTTAACAGTCATCTTCAGAGAAGTAGCGCTGAAAATCGGATGTAACGTTCAATGAGGGTTATTCCTATTTCGGAAAACGTTTTTTTAAAATAAAGAATTTAATAAATAATTCAATTAGAATATAATGTAAAACGAACGAAATTAAATGCATTGTGTATCATAAATACTCAAAACAAATATCTCTCCTCAATAAAAAGAGTCATTAAAAAAAGAAAAATCACTATTAAATTTTAGCCGCCTCTATTTCTTATTATACAAAATATGTAATAAGTTACGTACACTGGCGTCGGATGTGCGTGGGTAGTGCAGTGGATATCGGCTCGAAATAAGAAATCGAGGAGCCGAGCTCGAATTCCAGTTGAAATTCCTTGCATTCACTTACGTGCAAATACCGTTGGGAAAGGTATTAATCTGTCTCTTCCTTCCAATTATGGGTTAAATAACAGGACAGGCTGGGTTCTATAGCTTTGATTGGCAACCAGTCTACCGCAGAAAGCAATGGCAACCTACTAATAATCTTCTGCCAAGTCAGTCATGTCTCTTTCGAGACATGATCGTCCAAACCGTGTATCCCCTATGATGGCACAACTGACTGACACTACCGTGCAAAAGTTTGGGATTGACAAAATGAATATTTCTTCTTCTTCTTCTTCTTCTTCTTCTTCTTCTTCTTCTTCTTCTTCTTCTTCTTCTTCTTCTTCTATGTGCCTTGTCCTTTCATGACGTAGGCGATGATGACCTTCCACATGTCCTTATTCCTGGTGGCTCTGAGCACACTTTCTCCTGTAACACCACGCAACCCCCGTTCTGTCACCCACCTGCTCAGGTCATTCAAATATGTTATCCGCTACTTTCCCCTGTCTCTTTTGGCCTGTTAGTATCAGGTTCTCCAAGCCCTTCTTCCTTGTTGCATCTCCCAGAAACTTTAGTTGTCTCTTCTTGATGCTCAATATTAATTTTCATTTTGTTTCCATCATTTCCAAAACATCATCATTGCTCAAATGCTCGGTCCACGATATCCACAGCATCCTTCTGTAGAACCATATTTCAGCTACTTCAAGTTTTACCTTCATCTTTAATGATAGTGTTCAGCATTCACTGCCATATTAAAGAACTGACATCACATAGCAATCCAGTACTCTTTTCTTTGTTTCTAGTGAAAGTTTCCTGTCTCTTAATACTTTACTCAGCTTCTGGAATGCGTCCTTCGGTATGCCAATTCGCCTTCGGATCTTTCCGTCTTCTGTTAGAAAACTTCCCAGGTATTTACATTTTTGCACCTGCTTGATTTTAGTATCTTACACCTGTATTTGGCATTTTGGGCTGCTCTTTTTGCTGATGACTATGTATTCGGTTTTCTTACAATTTATTTGGAGTCCTTTTTTGTCACTCTCTTCATAAAGTCTCAAACATTCAATTGTATTGAATTCACAGGAACTAACCAACGTCTATATCCTGGGTCATGTGTTCTTAAGGACAAGAAAAACTGAATTTTTGGGACTTATAAATCTAATGTCCAGTAAACCTTTTTTTACCAGAGTTCATATTGCAATTTTTGATGTTAATTCTTTTCTCTATTATTTCTTTTTTTTTATCAGAGTTCATATTGCAATTTTTGACACCAATGATTTTTCTGGCACTCCAAATTACTGTTTCCCATATTGTGTCCATCTCTATGTTTGGTCGGCTTAGGAGATTCTTTAAGCCTAGCATATGTGCTGATTCCTTTAGTTTACGTAGTTTCCAGTGGCGTTCTCTATCTATTATTTCAACTTCATTCGATAGGGGGCGGTGATCCCATTTTCCCCTCTATATGTGGTCAGATATGCCCGATTTTTCTACCTCCCCTTGTGTTACGGCCTTGCGATGTTCTTGTAGCCTTACCTTAAGGGGGCGGCCTGTCTATATTTCTTTCCACAACTACATGGAATGGCGTACACATAGTCCTTAGTCATGTCCTCCTCTGTTGAGTGGGGCTTACTTGGGAGAGGTACAGGTGAAGTGTAGAACCACTTCTGAAGATCGTCCTGATGCTATAGGGATCACAGATCCTTTGTATTTTCTCCGATAACCCCTACACATAGGATAGACAGACCGAGGCTGTTTTCTGAGAGTTGGTATCCTCATGCACCCTCCCTTCCATGTATGTTGGAGTTGTTGTCATGACCCGGGATAATTTTTTTCGTTGTAGGGTACTGCTTATACTGACCATTTCCTGTTCGTATGACTCTGGATAGCTGTTTATGACTTTTGCTCCATGCTGAAAGCAGCGGACGATCCCTTTCTTTACATAGTATGGGTGTTGGGTGTTGGAGTTGAGGTATTGTCTGGTGAATTTTGGATTGCGAAATATGGATGTCTTGAACCCCAACTCTGTAACTTGCTGGGTTAGTGGGAGATAACTCATGACTTTCAAAAGAGGCATTACTACACAAGGATGGAAATGATATACCCTAGTGATTGTAATAAATGTTTCAGTTCGAAATTCCCTGCACCTGAAGAAGGCTGGAGTGTACAACAGCCGAAACATCGTAAAAATAGCAACAAAGGCGAGGACAGTAGTCCGAATTATATAAATACTCTAATTACTATCTCATCTCAGAAATATAGACATAAATTTATTAATGGAAAAGAATAACATGAATTGGTAGAAGTTCACGTTCAGTAAGAAACAGTATTAAGAAGTTAAGAGTATCAAGAGTTCGTAGTAGTCTTTACAGGAATGAGTTTACGTGTACGTAGGCCAGGAGCGTATGTATGTATGTATGTATGTATGTATGTATGTATGTATGTATGTATGTATGTATGAGCGTATATTGTTGAATAGGATTGTCTTTGAAGTTATCGCTCAGGGCAATTGTTGAAAAAAGAAGAAGGTGAGAGATGAGAAGGGAGAGAGAAGATAGACAATAATAACGATCGCTTAACGTTAGTCAAGGGACATTTTAATTACGCTCGTCATCTTATCTCTTTGGCGATGGTCGAGCTTCCGGCGTCTTTTATTTTGTTTGTGGAGGCTCTAAACAGGTCATTTGAGAACTCACTCCCGGATATGATTCTGGCCTTTCTATTTTGTTTTTAACTGTTTACTAGTTTTCTATTGGCCGAAAAAATTTCGCATCGAGGTGTGAAATTTCACGAGCAAAGTTTGTAAATTCGAGAAAATCCATTTATTTCTAACAAAATCAATGAGTCATTGCTTAGCATTTGAAATTTGAAATCTAGAATTTGTTTCGCTCAATACAAGATGAGTGGGATTTAAGTAGATAGAAGATGGCAATTGATATTGCATTTAGATTTTTGCAGATTATAGCTATCAGGCATAAGTCTAGAGTTAACCGTTATTTTTCCCTTCTCTCCATATAAACTACCCATTAACGTAACTCTATGGTTCGAGTGGCCCCCGGACCTTGTACAGAGTGAACCTCGCTGAAGTTTTTGTAGGTGGCGTGTAACCAAGGAAACACGGCTTTAACTTGCTTGAAGCGGAAAAACTGCAAAACTATTGACCCAATAAAAGAACTCAGATGATAAAGTTATATGGAAATTCCTAAGTAGCAACTTCTTCTTCTTCTATGTGCCCTGTCCATTCAGGGCGTAGGCGATCATGGTTCTCCACGTCTCCCTATCTCTTGTGGCTCTTAGTATGTTTGCTCCTGTTACTCCTGGCAACCCCCGTTCTGTCATCCACCTGATCAGGCCCTGCAAATATGTTATCCGCTTCCTTCCTCTGTCTCGCTTTCCTTCTATCTGGCCAGTCAGTATCAGGTTCTCCAGGCTCTCCTTCTTTATTGCGTGTCCTAGGAACTTCAGTTGTCTCTTCCTGATGCTCAGTATTGGGTTCCTTTTTGGTGCCATTCTTTTCAACACCTCATTGTTGCTTAATTCAATCTTATCAACATAAGTATAAGGTGCCTTTGAAACTAATTGCGTTTGATTGTTTGATTGATTAATTGATTGATTGATTGATTTGTGTGTTTAACGGCACATTATGTACTAATGCCAAAATTTAATTTGAACATTTGAAGTAATAATAAATGTTATTCTGCTTTCACAATTGAATACATGGTAGATTATAGTCAGCGTTTGTGTACGTACATGTTTGTGTGGAAATAATTACTAGACGTGGTGATATGTGTGTTTCTTATGTTGAAGTTATATTATCGACTACAATTTGATTTCTGTAAGAAAGTTTAGAATATTATGTGGATTAAAGTCATAAAAGTTCTTTCATGTTAGTTGGTTGTTTGGTTTTATTTAGCGGGACATCAACTTCTATGGGTTATTTAATGCCCAAAATATTTTGAACCCACTTTTATGGCTTTAACTAAATATAATTTCAACACAATAGTATCCAGTATTTCCATTATTCGGTACTATTGTCTTCATCTTTGTTGTCGTTTGTACGATGTTTCAGCCGTTGTACGCTCTGGCCTTCTTCAAGTGCTGGGAATCTCAAACCGAACACTTTATTACAATAACTGGGGTATATGAACTTCATTCATTGAATAGTAATGCCTCTTCTGGAAGTTATGAGTTATCTCCCTTTTTCACCACTGCTGTAGAGGGGTATTGAACTCACAACTATTTGGGTCAAGTCACAGGAACTAACCAACGTCTATATCTACTGGGCTATGTGTCCTTAAGGAACAACTGAATTTTTAGGATAACATAAATAACAGAAGTCCACAAAAGTTAGACAAGAGAGATTTTAAAAAATGGGAGAGATTCTTCTTCTAGTACTATGTGTCGTGTCCCTTTAGATCATGGCTCTCCGTATCCTCCTATCCGTCGTAGCTCTTAACACCCCTCCTCCTGTTATTCCCCTACCCCCCGCTCCGATTCCACCCTTGGTTTGGACTTAAAAGTTTTACCATTTAAAAATGTGCTTCATCGTGGGGCAGAATCGGACCACGTCGATTCACCAATGCAGGTCTCATGTTTTTGCAGGCGTGCATGCATTTCAGCAAGCTGATTTGCAGTAAAACTCTGCATTAATGGTCTGATTGTTTTCCAGATTGCATACCACCAGACAGTCACCAAAATCTTTTGCTGATACAACGTTAGCTTAGAGAAATTTTGGAGAGCTCATGACAATCAAACCATTGACCTGATCGCTTACGGTTATCATAAAGAATCCACTTTTAAAAATATTGGCGCACCCGATTTACAATTTACAACGATTTTAACCTAAGCAACGCTAATACCTAAAATGATAATTCAAATCGAAAAGCGGTCAGTTCATAATAGACACCTGATGATTGCGTACAGCATGAATCACCGAGTCGTGCTTGAAACGTAGGATTATATATATGTCCCCTGTTTTATAATAAAGACCGTTGTGTGTGTGTATATTTAGTTTAATTCAAATGACCTAATTTTTTTTTTTAAATTTTATTTTAAATCCTATATC
>JBBBDQ010001063.1:1037500-1070000 GCA_037127315.1 Ascarosepion bandense | reverse complement strand
AACTTGAAGCAATTGAAATGTGGTTCTACAGAAGGATGCTGCGAATCTCATGGATCGAGCATGTGAGCAATGATGAGGTCTTGAAAATGATGGAAACAAAAAGGAAATTAATATTGAGCATCAGGAAGAGACAGCTGAAGTTCCTGGGACATGCAACGAGAAAAGAGGCCTTGGAGAAGCTGATACTAACAAGCCAGATAGAGGGAAATAGAGAGAGGGGAAAGCAACGGATAACATATTTGAAGGATCTCATCAGGTGGATGACAGAACGAGGATTGCACGGTGTAACAGGAGAAGGCGTGCTCAGAGCCACCAGGGATAGGGAAACGTGGAAAGCCATGATCGCCAACGTGCTGAAGGGACAGGGCACATAGAAGAAGAATATATATATATATGCCAACGGTTTAGAGGAAATTATAATGTGGGTATAAATTGGGGGGTCAATTTTATATTATAATCAATATATAAACTGATCCCTCATTTTGTGGCCATGCTAGTTTCTATATATTTATATTCTAGATTAATGGGCTTGAGCTAGTGGATGGCAGCGCGGGATTCGGTTGGTGTAACAGGAGAAGGCGTGCTCAGAGCCACCAGGGATAGGGAAACGTGGAAAGCCATGATCGCCTACGTCTTGAAGGGATAGGGCACATCGAAGAAAAAGTACAGCCATAACTCAGTTTGATTGAATTCCTATTGAAAATTTTGTTTAATTCTGACCTTTTGGAAAGTCTTTATCAATCAGTTGAAAAAATGTTGTTCTATTTTGGTTTTTACTTCTAAGTTAAATGATGGGTTGAACCAGATAATGTTTCGATTTCTATTATTGTTTTTTATTTGTCTATTTGGTTGGGTATTGTATTCTAAAATCTTCTTATGGCCAGATTTTCTTAGGGCATCTTCATCATCGTTTTCCTTTTCATCAAATATTGCATTGTTTGACGAATTTTTTCATAGCCTGTGCTCTATTCCTTTATTGTTGCACTTGATTATGTTTGTGGGATGGTTAGATTTTGTGCTTACGTACTTTAAAGTTGCGATTGCTTTTATATACGGAAATGCTGCCAGTTTGTAAATTTCATTCTACATCTAAATGTTGGACGACCTTCTTATTTGTTTCAATTACTATTTTAAAATCTAGATCTTTAAAAAGTTTGTAAAGTGTTTGCTTATTCTGTCATTCTCTCTTTTGTTGTTCCGTACTATCATTAATCCGTCATCTCTGTATAATCCGTACTTGTCTATATAGATTAGTTTATTGATTTTATTTAGGATGTGTATTTCGATCAATGGATGTGCGTTGTGGTACACTGGATATCGGCTCGGAACGAGAAACCGGGGAACCGAGTTCGAATTCCAGTTGAATCCATTGTATTCACTTACGCGCAAATACCCTTGGGAAAGGTATTAATCCGTCTCTTCCTTCCAGTTATGGATTAAATAGCAGGACAGATTGGGTTCTATAGCCTTGGTCGGCAACCAGTCTACCGCAGAAAGCAATGGCAACCTACTGCGGGATAATCTCCTGCCCAGACAGTCATGTCTCTTTCGAGACATGATCGCCCAAGCGTGTATCACGTATGGCACTTTAACTGACTGATTCCGATCAATGGATGTGCGTTGTGGTGCAGTGGATATCGGGAGCCGATTTCGAATTCCAGTTGAACTTTTGCATTCACTTACGTGCAAATACCCTGGGAAATATATTAATCCGTCTCTTTACCCCAGTTATAGGTTAAATAACAGGATAGATTGAGTTCTATAGCCTCAGCTGGCAACCAGTTTACCTCAGAGTCTAATGGCAACCTAATATGGGATAATCTTTTGCCCAGTCAGGCATGTCTCTTTCGAGACATGATCGCCCAAGCGTGTATCATGTATGGCGCTTAACTGACTGATTCCCATCAATTCTGAAATTAAGGCTTCGTCATGAGCCTTGTGGTACATCAAAAGGGTTTTTATTTGATGTTTTACCATTGTGGAACAGTATGGGTTTTTGGCAATGTTATAGCTTTACCGTTTCGCGAAATTTAACGCTTCCATTAAACCTTTTTCAGAGATTGATAGGTAAAAGTGTTTATATATATATATATATATAACTATTAGTCTAAACGAGGTTTTAATCAAGCCTGTATAATACAGTTTTCGATTTATCGCAATAACCAAATCTGCTCTGAAATGCATCGTAATATCAACAAATGTAAACATGTTACGGAAATTAACGAAGATTAACGAAACTTGGTTATAAACAACCGACAATTTGAAATGATTTTTTTAAACTTTACTTTTTTTTTTATCTATACTCATATTTAAGTAGATATTCCGTTTTTAATTAAACAGCATTATATATTTATATCTACCGGCCTGATTATTTACGATAAATTTTTATTACGAAAATGTGTGTCATTCGGCAGGATTCGAACCTGCCTTCAAACAAATCATTTCAAATTGTCCATTGATTATCACTAAGTTTCGTTAATCTTCCTTAATTTCCGTAACATGTTTACATGTTACATGTTTAGAACTACTAGGCAGTTAATATTAGTCGGCAGTTAGCCGTATACTAAGGAGTCAGCTTACAGTGAAAGATTACCAAGTTCCTAAGATTTTGGGTACGTTAAGTCGATTAGCAACTGACATAGCACGATTATAACTTTCAGTGCGAAAACCTTTCCACAACACTATCTCTTATTAATTTATAAACTTTTTATTCTATCTTGCTTTTTGGGGGCACCTCGAGGTAGTGTAATGGTTAAAGAGCTTGTCTCGCTAAAATCATTACAATTGAGTAGTGATTTCGGTTCTCAGTGGGTGTCATCTTCGCTTAGAAATTTACATTATTAATATTGTTTTTGTACCCAAAGTTTCCATCGATGCTTACCTTTTTATATATTATATGGAGTCTAACTTGAACTGCTACAGATTCTGATCTGAGAAGCAATATTTGTGTTTATTTAAGAGTTTGGGATACAAATGCTAGATCCTCTTTCACATCTCTCTCCGACTCCAGAGTATCGGCCACCTCCTGGTTTTTACTGCGTCGACAATAACATTGATAAACAGAATTGCCCAAAAAGTTTGGATCGATGCTTACCTTTTTATATATTATATGGAGCCTAACTTGAACTGCTAGAAGTAATATTTGTGTTTGTTCAAGAGTTTGGGATACAAATGCTAGATCCTCTTTCACATCTCTCTCCGACTCCAGAGTATCGGCGACCTCTTGGACTGCGTCGACAATAACATTGATGAACAGAATTGGCCCAAAAGTTTGGATCGATACCCACCTTTTTATATATTATATGGAGCCTAACGTGAACTGCGAGAAGCAATATTTGTGTTTGTTCAAGAGTCTGGGATACAAATGCTAGATCCTCTGTCACATCTCTCTCCGACTCCAGACTACCGGCGACCTCTTTGTTCTTACTGCGTCGACAATAACAATGATGAAAAGTATTAGGCGGGCGCCAGTCTGTCGGACTCCAGAGATATTTCAGCAAATTTCGTATCTCCACCAGCGAGGAATGTTTACCCACTCCCCCACAAGAGTGACACAAGGTCAGTTTTTAAGGTGAAGAACAGGAACGCGGACGCTCGGTTCAAATTTCAAATATTGCCTTGCTACTGTTGTCACAGCTAAGTACACAACTAAGTACAGCGTGTCCGTTTTCGCTACGGTTGAATTTGGTGCCTTCGTAACAATCTTGACAACAAAATTCTATTCAAGAAAATATTTGTCTTTCATGCTTACTTTTAACTGTTGTCCATCCCCACAAATCAAAATTTCAAACGCATTCCCTTTTTTATTATATCATAAACAATGGAATTATATTTCCAGAAGAATCGATGGCCTAATTAATAAATGGAAGAAAATAAATCACAGTCGAAAAACCAAAACCTAAATATCAACAAAAAAGAATTTTACTGGAAAGAAAATTTAAAATATGAAAGCTTCGTGACAAACGGAAAAGATTATTGACCTGTAAAGCAATTTAATAAAAATCTTAAAAACACAAGTCTGACGTTAATAAAAATTAATATATTTTAAATAGAACCATAAATATATGAAGTAAAAGAAAAAACAGGGAATAAATTGAAAAGAGTTGTTTTTTAATTATAAACTAGCAGTATAGCCCGGCGTTGCTCGGGTGTCATGAAGGCTTTAAAACTAATCCATGGTCCTGGCTTCTTTGGACGTTGGCACGAAAAGACTAAAAAAAGCAAAGTTGTTTCCAGTTAAAGCGAAACCATACACTGAAAGAAAAATGAATGGATGTAAGTCAAATTTTGATTTCCTGGTATCGATATGAAATAAGTGTTTTCGTCGTAAACTGAATTTTGAATGCTAAATAAGTCCTCTAAGTAAATGGTATCATGGCTGAGACTAAAACTACAATTATACCTACTTAGAGCCAAATCCGAAGCAAAAACTAAAATAAAAGGGCTGAAAAAATACAGACATACAGGCAGATAAACAGACACACACACAAACATCTTGCCTTTTATATATATATATATATATATATATATATATATTATCGATTTTCTGCACTAATGTAAGAACTACAACCTTGAAACTTCTGAATATCGTTTCTTATGTCTTTGACTATGAGTGTATGAGTGTAGCAAATTTGATTAAAATCGGACCACTCCTTCTATAACCCGAAATTTTCGATTATCGATTTTTTATATTTATCGGGGGTACCTCGACACAAACCTAGCTAAGAACACTCGCAGACGCTTATAGTACAACTGTGTAAACAAACAACTTACCTTTTATATATATACCGCGGCAAGAAATAGCAACCAACCGCAGGAAAACTTCTGCCTAATCATTCATGTCTCTCTCAAGCGTGTATCTTGTATGGCACTTCAGTGGCTCGTTGACTAGACTGTTGTAGAGATCTCATCAAATCACAGTTGAGCTCGCTATATGAAGCCGTAAGTTATATGGTAACAGTTTCTTTTCTCGCACTTCAATATTGCAAATCGCCCCAAGATACCACATTGTAGAAGCCTAGGTCGCATAATAACACGTTTACAAATGAAAAATATTCAATGGTTCTACAATATATTTGTATTAAAACATTTTTTAATACAACTGTGTACTGGTCTAATTTTTTATGACCAAAACCAAAATTAAGTAATGAAATAATTAATTAATTAATATATATATATATATATATATATATATATATATATATATATATATATAAGTGGTTAATACTGATGGAAGTACATTACACAGATATGTACTTTTAAAAAGTGCTCAATACGAAAGTAGAGCATAGATATATTATTATTATTAGTATTATTATTATTATTATTATTATTATTATTATTATTATTATTATCATAGTATACTGCAACTCAATGGCGCTAAAGTTTCGGTGTTTAATACACTATCATCAGGTAGTGATAAATTTTTTACTGCCTGACGATGGTGTATTAAACACTGAAACTTTATAGCTATTAAGTTGCAGTATGATAAAACAATAATAATAAAAATAATAATAATAATAATAATATATATATATATATATATATATATATATATATATATATCAGACAAAAGGAAGACTTAGCTGATGTGTTTCGTCCTCTGAGTGATATTATCAAAGTAAATCCACAGATTTTATTTTTATTGTTTTTATTTTATTTTAAATATGTCGGCTAAGATAGGTTATCCTTTTGTGTTTATTCATATTGTAGTTTCGCAAATATACTCCATCTGAACTTTTCACACACACACACACACACACACACACACACACACACACATATATATATATATATATATATATATATAGTACTGTGCAAAAGTATTAGGACAAAAACTATTTTATCTTTTATGAGACATTAAAATGAAGTTTAAAAACACCCCTGTCCTAACACTTTTGCACACTACCGGTAGTGTATAAGGACAGGGGTGATTTTCCTAAAAACCTCACTGAAATTCAAGTACAAGGTGAAGAGCCAAGTAAATTGCTAATAAATATTGATTATTTAAAACTAGATGTAAAAGAAATCTATTAAAAAGAAGTTATATTTAATTTTTCCTATTTTCTATTAAACAAGTTATTTTGAAAATACTCATTATTCTATTATCCTTGGATATGACTGAACCGATTTTCTTGAAAATTTACACAGTTGTACTATAAGAATTTAATTTAGGTAATTTTGTTTGATTTACTCAACAAATGCTCTAACAAGAAAAAAATACAGTCATATCCAATAGAATATATAATTGAAATATGTCTAACGTTGACAGATGTTATTTTATTTTTTTTTGCCATAAGTCTCACTTCTGAAGATGATCTCTGAAAGAAATTGAAAGTACCTGGGAACATTGAGAAATGAATGATAATAACATCTGTCAGCGTTACAATTCATTTCTGGCATCTTTCAATTATAATACGCGAAAGATTATCCGTGAGTATAAACAGATTTTATTAAAAATAAGCAGACACAATGTATGAAACTTATTATTTAATCTGATACACCCACGCACACACGCACACATATCTATCACTCTCTCTCTCTCTGACTCTCTCTCTCTCTCTCTCTCTCTGACTCTCTGTCTCTCTCTCGCTGTCGTTTCGTTTTTGTTTTGTCCCATTTATGATTTTCACGTTATCTTATCTCTCTCTCTCTCTCTCTATATATATATATAGTATTACAGTATTTTTTTCTTTGCTATTTTCATTTATATATATATTCGTCATCCACATACAAACCTGTTTCGCTGGATCACAGCTCATCAGTGTGTCTAGACATCCACTTGCTTCTGATCGAAACTCGACCGATTCGGTGTCAGCCGGAGTCGCTAACCCCTATGCCATAGGCGCATGGAATCAGCAAAGGGAAATTTTAGCGTGTTATATATAAGCGGTGTATACACACGCCCGTATATATATATATATACCAGGTCTTGGATAGTCTACCCCTCTGTCAACGTCTCTCATCCGGTTTCCCCTCTAAAGATGTCCTCACTGGTCTGGCGGATTGTATCATAATCTATCATCTTCAGCTTCCGTTTTCTGATTCTGTCTTGAAAATCAGTTTGACCAGAATTCCTTAACTCGTCTCGCCATGTGATCTCCGTTATGGTTCACAAGCATCGTCGGTTGAAGACAAATATCCTCTGCCATATTTTGACACTATCTTCAGACTGGAAACTGGGTCTCACCCATTCACATTTAGATCGACCAAGTGCAGATGACAATTCTACTCCTGTAGCTTCTTTTCTCACACTTCCCGCCTGTGGAACTTTCTTCCTTATTCTTGCTTTCCTGACAGCTACAATCTCCTGGAATTTAAATGCAAGGTCAATACTCATCTCTTAACTACTTGACCCTAGTTCTTCCCACACCGTCCTGTAGATCCTTTCCTTTCTCTCCACCTTCGCAACTGTCATCACACCTGTATTCCCATCCTTCTCTTGTTCCTTTCTAACTGGTTCGTCCTTCTCCTCACTCTCCTCTAATCCTTTTACTCTTATGTAGCCCCCCTGCACATCAGTGGCGTTACGATATGATTAAAAAAATGTTTCACTGGCATAAGCTGCCGTTGGTACGACAATAGAATTATACAGCCAGTGTTTAGAACCCTACCTGAAGGAATTAGTAGATCATATCGATGTCATCCGCTTGAAGACTCCTGCAACATTTCCAATTCTTTTCCCCAAACCTTTTCTCCAGACACCATTTTTTATATGTTAATTCCTAAATAAGTAAATCCATGAATAAATGATGAGTTACTAACAAATTCCCTTCTTTTTCTATGTGCCTTGTGCTTTCAGGACATAGGCGATCATGGCCTTTCACGTCTCCCTGTCCCTGGTGGCTCTTAGTACACTTTCTCCTGCAACACCACGCAACTCTTATTCTGTCATCTACTTGTTCAGGCCCTTCAAATATGTTATCCGCTGCTTTTCTTTGTCTCTTTTCCCCCTCTATCTGGCCTGTTAGTATCAGGTTCTCCAAGCCTTCCTTCCTCATGTCCTAGGAACTTTAGTTGTCTCTTCCGGATGATCAATATTAATTTCCTTTTCGTTTCCATTCTTTTCAACATCTCATCATTGCTCACATGCTCGGTCCATGATATCCGCAGCATCCTTCTGTAGAATCACATTTCAGTTGCTTCAAGTTTTTCTTTCATCTTTGATGATATTGTCCAGCATTCACTGCCATATTGAAGAATTGACATCACATTGCAAACCAATACACTCTTCTTTGTTTCTAGTAAAATTGTCCTGTTTCTTAATACTTTGCTCAGCTTCTGGAATGCATTCTTGTGCTTTTGGATCTCAGGAATATAAATGTATAGAAAATGATGTGACCACAAAGTGAGAGGTCAGTTTATATATTTATTGTAACATGGAATTGATCCCCCACTTTATATCCGCAATATCTTTCTGTAGAACCACATTTCAGTTGCTTCAAGTTTTTCCTTCATCTCTGATGTTATTGTCCTGCATTCACTACCACATTAAAGAACTGGTCTTGATTGTTAGCTAATTTAGTTACTTTCTCTCGTTCCCTATGGAACATTGGGCGATAAGAGCTCTCCATCAAGCACGTTCTAGCGTTTGTTCTGCAGCTCGTCCAGGTCAGCTCCATCTCAACCAGGTCTTCATGGAGGTCTTCCTCCAGGTCTTGAATCGTCAACCCCTCTGTCTTCGTTCCTCATCGGCATTTGCACACCAGTGAGGTCCTTACTTGTCTTTTCAAGTGCATCCGCAATACATGACTAATCATTTTGTGCCTCCGCCGATCATTTTTATCAGATCTCCCCTTTACCTTTAGATTTTTTTTTAATCATACCACCCCAAGCAAGGCGGTACAACCACTGATGAGCAGGGGGCTACATAAGAGAGTTATAGTTTTAGGCAGAAGGAGTGAAGAGAAAGACGAACCAGTTAGAGTTGGTGTCAGAGAAAGAGCAAGAGAAGGATGAGAATATAGGTGTGAAGACAGTTGCGAAGGTAGAGAGAAAGGAAAAAACAAGCTCTCTTTCTCTTTTCTCTCTCTCTTCTTCTTTATCTCTCTTCTCTCCCTATCTATCTCTCTCTCTTCTTCTTTATCTCTCTTCTCTCCCTATCTATCTCTCTCTCTTCTTCTTTATCTCTCTTCTCTCCCTATCTATCTCTCTCTCTCTTCTTCTTTATCTCTCTTCTCTCCCTATCTATCTATCTCTCTCTTCTTTCTCTCTTTCTTATTCTTTAATCGTTTCACCCTAAACAAAGCGGTACTGCACCCCTGATGCGCAGGTGGCTACATAAGTTTTAAGCAGGAGGCGAGTAAAGACTAAGGCGATCCAGCTACAGGAGGTGAAAGAGAAAGGGCAAAAGAAGGATGTGAACACAGGAGTGAAGACAGTTGGGAAGGTAGAGAGAAAGGAAAAGAACAAGACTTACGAGGTGATGTAGAAAAGACTGGAGTCAAGTGGATAAGAGATGGGAATTGACTTTGCATTTAAATTCCTGGAGGTTGTAGCCGTCAGGAAAGCAAGAATATGGAAGAAAGTTCCACAGGCGGGAAGCGCAAGAAAAGAAGCTGATGGAGTAGAATTGTCGCCTGCATTTGATTATAATTTTTAAACATGTGTGTTTTAATACACATGACACGTGTATTAACACATACACATAGACAGACAAGCGTTTCTATAAACACATACACATACATAATATTCCACACACATACATTTGAAAATAATCACCTATTCTTTTAATGCACGTGACACATATCTGACCTATCAGGGCTCCAATCAAAACTAGAATTATTGATGTCTTCATGTGCTACTTTTTTTAAAACTTCCATTTCATTTATTATCATTATTATTAGTAGTATTATTATTAGTAGTAGTGTTAACGAGA
The DNA here is from genome assembly GCA_037127315.1 of Ascarosepion bandense. Classification (NCBI taxonomy): domain Eukaryota; kingdom Metazoa; phylum Mollusca; class Cephalopoda; order Sepiida; family Sepiidae; genus Ascarosepion; species Ascarosepion bandense. Next base: position 1,060,123 of record JBBBDQ010001063.1, on the reverse strand, counting down.
AATTGGAGAGTCGAGTTCGATTCCAATTGAATTCATTGCATTCACTTACGTGCAAATACTCTTGGGAAAGTTATTAATACATGTCTTTCATAAAACTATGGCTCAAATAACAGGACAGAGTGGGTTCTATAAACTTCGATAGCAAACAGTCTACCGCAGGCAATTTACTGCGGGAAATTCTTCTTTTCTTCACTCTCACTTTTCTTCACTCTCTTCTTTTCTTCATTTTCTTTTCTTTACTTTCTCTTTTCCTTACTTTCTCTTTTTCCACTCTCTTTTTTCTTCACTCTCTCTTTTCTTTACTTTCTCTTTTCCTTACTTTCTCTTTTTCCACTCTCTTTTTTCTTCACTCTCTCTTTTCTTCACTCTCTTCTTTTTTTCACTCTCTTCTTTTCTTCATTCTTCTTTTCTTTTCAACTCTCTTTTTTCTTTATTTTCTTTTCTTCACTCTTTCTTTTCTTCACTCTTTCTTTTCTTTACTCTTTTTTTCTTAACTCTCTCTTCACTTTCTCTTTTTTCACTTTTATCTTTTCTTCACTCTCTTCTCGTCCTTCTCTTTATTTAATTTTTATCAGTCAGTCAGTTAAATGCCATGCGCGATACACGCTTGGGCGATCATGTCTCGAAAGAGACATGACTGACTGGGCAGAAGATTATCCCGCAGAAGGTTGCCATTGCTTTCTGCAGTAGACTGGTTGCCGACTAAGGTTATAGAACCCAATCTGTCCTATTATTTAACCCATAACTGGAGGGACGAGACGGATTAATACCTTTCCCAAGGGTATTTGCGTGTAAGTGAATGCAAGGAATTGAACTGGAATTTGAACTCGATTTCTCGTTCCGAGCCTATATCCACTGCGCCACAACGCACATAATCAAGCTTAATTCATTTTTATCTTTCATTTTTGTTCACTCTTTCTTGCTCCACTCTCCCACCCGTCATCATTTCTTTTCTAATATTTATACCCTCCCCCAAAACCCATCACCATTAAATTGCATTCACTAAATTTACAGCCCCTTTTCTTTTCGCCCTGTCCAAATCTAGACAGGTGCGCTGGTAGTCGTTGGGTTCAACCGGTACGCCTAGTGACCAGTGATCTGTTCAGTGTGCGCGTCACGACCCCCAAGCCTCGTCATAACCACCTCGTCATATCCACCCCGTTAAACACACACAGCAACGAACGCTCAAGTGCGCATACACACATAAGAACCGCTGAAGCAATATTTTGTCGACACTCTCCACCACACCATCACCACCATCTCCAATTCTGCAACAAAACCCGCCAATAAACATTTTTATTAAAATAATGAAAATAATTTATAAAAACGGGGTGCATGCACACCCTTGTGCAAATTAATTTAAACAAAACGATAATGTCTTCCTAGGATCTTTCACACTTTCCCTAATCACATGTACGTCGTCTCTTGGCATTGTTTTTCTCCTTCAACCGCATTTTCAATTATGTTTTGGTCTGATAGATCCAATTGCTTTCTTCACTTTGATGACACGACTGATAGTTGAAATGCTGACACCAACAATAACCGCGATCTCTCTGTAAGACTTGCCAGTGTATGCGTGCATCGTTATAATTTTCGTACGCTTCCTTGGAGTAAGGTCCATCGCAGACAATGGTCGTAGGACAACTAATCGACAGTCGAGTCAATAGGGTCTGGTCGTGAATAAAATCTGATGACGTAATATTTTTCATGACCAAACAATATTTCATCATACCATCCAAAAATAGACTCATATTACTGCACACTACTGCAAATGTCCTAGTCTAAGGAAAAAAGGAAAATCGATTACACCCTATCACTCCAGGGTTTAATCTAGAACTGATCGTTTGATAAAAGACAGGAAACTAAACAGTTGTTCCAATTAATTTGCACGAAAATATAAGTGTCCATTTAGGTCTACATATCTTTATTATAAGCCATGTCGCAAATCTCCACTTGGGTCACTATGTAGGGCCAGGGTGTTTTTTCCTCCTGAATCGATCTTTCATACATACAAATCAACCATCCTTCCGTGCATAGAATACTGCTGTCATATATGGTATGGCACACCCGCTGTTCATCTCAGTGTTCTTGACAGGCTCCAAAAGAGAATCAGTAATGTGATAGGTACCGACTTGGCTGCTCAACTCCAGCCACTTTCTCACCGATGGGATGTGGCTTCCCTGTGTCTGTTCTATAAATACTTTCATGGCTTCTGCTCCAACGAACTTAAGTCACTGGTGCCCCCGCAACAGGTGTTTACTTGTGCAACCAGACGGGCAACTGGGTCCCATCCATTCACAGTTTGATCAACCGAATGCAGGCGACAATTCTACTCCATCAGCTTCTTTCCTCGCACTTCCAGCCTGTGGAACTCGCAGGAATTTAAATGCAATGTCAATAACCATCTCTTAACCACTTGAGTCTAGTTCTTTCTACACAACCCTGTATATCTTTTCATTTCTCTACACCGTTGCAACTGTCATCACACCTGTATTCCCATCCTTAACTGGGTCGTCTTTCTCTTTACTCTCCTCATATGTATTTTTTTTACTCTTATGTAACCCCCTGCACATCAGTGGCGTTACCGCCTTGCTCGGGGTGATACGATTAAAAGAAAATACCTCTATCTTTTGTCGCTCTTAACTTTTTTCTCTTGGTGTCTCTTTCGTTCCCTGCTCTGCAATCAATTTGCTCAAGCCCATCAAATATGTCTCCCATTGCTTTCCCCTATCTCTTCTATTCGTCCTGTGGGTATTAGATTCTCCTAACCATGGCCGTATCTGACTACCGGGCATACTGGACACGGATCCGGGCCGATCCGTGCAATCATAATGAAAATCCTGGCAAAGAAAAATGTCTTCGTCAGAAATCAAACTAAACAATTCACAAAGAAAGAAAGAAAGAAAGAAAGAAAGAAAGAAAGAAAGAAAGAAAGAAAACGAAGAAAACATCCGAATGAACGCAGGAAAATCTGTTTGTTTATTTATTAGTTTTGGGAGAAAAGATTTGTTATACTCAGAAAGTCCGAACCCGATTTCCTGCTTTCGTTCACGTTCTGTGCCTAATGTCCATTGGAATAGCCGAAAAAATTCACAACAATCATAGTTTCTGGAAATGGATGACACTGATGACGTCACATTGTCAACTAATAAATCCGGGCAACTTTCTCTGTGCCCGGTGTTTTTTTAGAATCAGCTACGGCCCTGCTCTTAACCATTCATCCTTATTCAGTCAGTTAAGTGCCATACGTGATACACGCTTGGGCGATCATGTCTCGAAAGAGACATGACTGACTGGGCAGAAGGTTATCCCGCAGTAGGTTGTCATTGCTTTCTGCGGTAGACTGGTTTCCGACCAAAGCTATAGAACCCAGTCTGTCCTGCTATTTGACTCATAGCTAGAGGAGGAATAGATGTATTATATTATTACGTAGTAATTATGGGGGATCAGTTTATTACTTCATTAAAATAGAAAACTGGTCCCCCACTTTATGCCCAGTAGAAGCCTTTATCATGTTTCCAATTATTATATTCAGTCAGTCAGTTAAGTGCCATACGTGATACACGATTGGGCGATCATGTCTCGAAAGAAACATGACTGACTGGACAGAAGATTATCCCGCAGTAGGTTGCCATTGCTTTCTGCGGTAGACTGGTTGCCGACCAAGGCTATAGAACCCAGTCTGTCCTGCTATTTAACCCATAACTGGAGGGAAGAGACGGATTAATACCTTTCCCAAGGGTATTTGCGCGAAAGTAAATACTTATTATTATTATTCATCCTTATTACGTGTCTCAAAAGCTTCTGATGTTTCTTCCTGATGCTAAGCATAAGTTTCCTTTTCGTTTCTATCCCTCTCTAAAACCTTGTGCTTGCTCCACATGTTCGATCCATGGTTTACTCAGCTGCTTTCCGCAGAACCACATTTCTCTTGCTCCGAGTCTCTCCATCATCGTTGAGGAAATTGTCCAGCATTCGCTGCCAGAGAGGAGGCCAGATATCACATAACATTTCAGTACTATTTTCTTTGTTGCCGACGAAATCTTCCTGTCTCTCAATACTCTGATTAGCCTTTGAAATGCGTCCTTAACCCTGCCAATGTGTCTTCGAATCTCGTTCCTTTGTCAGAACACTTCCCAGAGGTGAAGCACATAAAAAAGCACATAAATAGGTCAGTATAAGTTCACAAATAAGTATACATATATATATATATATATATATATATATATATATATATATACAAATAGTATATATATATATATACTATTTATATATATATATATATATATTATTTATATATATATATATATATATATACTTATTTGTATATATATATATATATATATTATTTAAATATATATATATATATATATACTTATTTATATATATATATATATATATATATATATATAATATATATATATATATATACTTATTTATATATATATATATATATATATACTTATTTATATATATATATATATATATATTATTTATATATATATATATATAATTATTTTATATATATATATATATATATATATATATATATATATATATATATATATATATATATATATATATATATATACTTATTTGTGAACTTATACTGACCTATAACTAAACTAAATTGTAGAACTCGTAGGTTTCTTTACCTGTTATTCATGCATTTACTTTTATAAAGAGTGCTCGATACAAATGTAGAGCGTTATATATATATATATTTAAAGCACGTATATTTTGGTAGCATCTTTTCTTTTAAACACGTATTAAAGAGATAGAGTCAACTTAGTCTTGCAGATTTTCATTTGTATTTTCTCATATCTTCTAATGAGGCTTTTTATTTCCGAATTATACTTTCACGGCTTCTGCTCCGATAAACTTAGCTCACTGGTGCCCTCGAGCCACAAGATTAGCAACTAGGTCCCACCCTTTTACTGTGAAAGCAATAAATAGTAAACGCAAATTCTACTCCAACAGCTTCTTTTCTTGCACTTCCCGCCTGTGGAATTCCATTCCGCTTACTTTCTTTCCCGACAGCTACAACCTTCAACAATTCAAATGTAAAGTCAATAGTCATCTCCTGTCTCACTAACTTACATCCTCTCTCTCATGCTTTTCTACATCAACCCTACTCTCATCAGTAATCCTTTCTCTCTCCTACTCTTTTCCTGACACCCGCTGCAACCTTTCACGCCTCAACATTCCTCCTATGTAACCCCTGCACAACAGTGGCAGTGAAATGCCTGATTGGGGCGACACGATTATAAAAAAAATGTCAAAATTGTCGATAGTTTAACCGAGTACTTTCGAACGTCACCGTTTATCATCAGGGTCAAATTTACAGTTTAAGCATCAAAATTGCCTTGTAGCAGAAAAAGTGTTACATTTTGAAGAACTAAATGAACGTTAAGCATTTGTTTAAACGGAAGTAATAATATAAACAATATGCAATCGTGAAGATATGTGAAGATTATATATAGAAAAAGATATGTATGTATATATGTAATTATATATAAAGACATGTGTCCATATATGTAATTATATACAGACACAGATATGTGTGGACATATGTAATTATATGTAGACAAAGATATGTGTGCACATATGTCATTATATGTAGACAAAGATATGTGTGCACATATGTAATTATATGTAGACAAAGATATGTGTGGACATATGTAATTATATATAGACAAAGTATATGTGTGCACGTATGTTATTATATACAGACAAAGATATGTGTGCACATATGTAATTATATGTAGACAAAGATATGTGTGCACATATGTAATTATATATAGACAAAGATATGTGTGCACATATGTTATTATATATAGACAACGATATGTGTGCACATATGTTATTATATGTAAACAAAGATATGTGTGCACATATGTAATTATATGGAGACAAAGATCTGTGTGCACATATGTAATTATATACAGACAAAGATATGTGTGCATATATGTAATTATATACAGACAAAGATATGTGTGCATATATGTAATTATATACAGACAAAGATATGTGTGCACATATGTAATTATATGTAGACAAAGATATGTGTGCACATATGTAATTATATGTAGACAAAGACATGTGTCCATATATGTAATTATATGTAGATATGTAGACAAAGATATGTGTGCACATATGTAATTATATGTAGACAAAGATATGTGTACACATATGTAATTATATACAGACAAAGATATGTGTGCACATATGTTATTATATATAGACAAAGATATGTGTACACATATGTAATTATATACAGACACAGATATGTGTGCACATATGTCATTATATGTAGACAAAGATATGTGTGCACATATGTAATTATATGTAGACAAATATATGTGTGCACATATGTAATTATATGTAGACAAAGATATGTGTGCACATATGTTATTATATGTAAACAAAGATATGTGTGCACATATGTAATTATATGTAAACAAAGATATGTGTGCACATATGTAATTATATGTAGACAAATATATGTGTGCACATATGTAATTATATACAGACAAAGATATGTGTGCACATATGTTATTATATATAGACAAAGATATGTGTACACATATGTAATTATATACAGACACAGATATGTGTGCACATATGTCATTATATGTAGACAAAGATATGTGTGCACATATGTAATTATATGTAGACAAAGATATGTGTGCACATATGTAATTATATACAGACACAGATATGTGTGCACATATGTAATTATATGCAGACAAAGATATGTGTGCACATATGTCATTATATGTAGACAAAGATATGTGTGCACATATGTAATTATATGTAGACAAAGATATGTGTGCACATATGTAATTATATACAGACACAGATATGTGTGCACATATGTAATTATATGCAGACAAAGATATGTGTGCACATATGTCATTATATATAGACAAAGATATGTGTGCACATATGTAATTATATGTAGACAAAGATATGTGTGCACATATGTAATTATATATAGACAACGATATGTGTGCACATATGTTATTATATGTAAACAAAGATATGTGTGCACATATGTAATTATATATAGACAAAGATATGTGTGCACATATGTTATTATATATAGACAAAGATATGTGTGCACATATGTTATTATATGTAAACAAAGATCTGTGTGCACATATGTATTTATATACAGACAAAGATATGTGTGCATATATGTAATTATATACAGACAAAGATATGTGTGCACATATGTAATTATATGTAGACAAAGATATGTGTGCACATATATAATTATATGTAGACAAAGACATGTGTCCATATATGTAATTATATGTAGATATGTAGACAAAGATATGTGTGCACATATGTAATTATATGTAGACAAAGATATGTGTGCACATATGTTATTATATATAGACAAAGATATGTGTACACATATGTAATTATATACAGACACAGATATGTGTGCACATATGTCATTATATGTAGACAAAGATATGTGTGCACATATTTAATTATATGTAGACAAAGATATGTGTGCACATATGTTATTATATGTAAACAAAGATATGTGTGCACATATGTAATTATATGTAAACAAAGATATGTGTGCACATATGTAATTATATGTAGACAAAGATATGTGTGCACATATGTTATTATATGTAAACAAAGATATGTGTGCACATATGTAATTATATGTAAACAAAGATATGTGTGCACATATGTAATTATATGTAGACAAAGATATGTGTGCACATATGTTATTATATGTAAACAAAGATATGTGTACACATATGTAATTATATACAGACACAGATATGTGTGCACATATGTCATTATATGTAGACAAAGATATGTGTGCACATATGTAATTATATGTAGACAAAGACATGTGTCCATATATGTAATTATATGTAGATATGTAGACAAAGATATGTGTGCACATATGTTATTATATATAGACAAAGATATGTGTGCACATATGTAATTATATATAGACAAAGATATGTGTGCACATATGTAATTATATACAGACAAAGATATGTGTGCATATATGTTATTATATATAGACAAAGATATGTGTGCATATATGTAATTATATATAGACAAAGATATGTGTGCACATATGTAATTATATATAGACAAAGATATGAGTGCACATATGTAATTATATATAGACAAAGATATGTGTGCACATATGTAATTATATACAGACAAAGATATGTGTGCATATATGTTATTATATATAGACAAAGATATGTGTGCATATATGTAATTATATATATAAAGATATGTGTGCGCATATGTAATTATATATAGACAAAGATATGTGTGCACATATGTAATTATATACAAAGATATGTGTGCATATATGTAATTATAAGTGTATCTGTTAGCGTATATATAGGTGTATAAAAAAGAATGCATATAAGTCTATAAAGTTGTGTATACATAAGTGTATATGTAAGTTTTTGTTCGGATGGTTTTCCTTAGCGGCATATCAACACCTCTATGGGTTATTTAATACCGAAATCTCAATAATCTGAACACAATTTTATAGCTTCAACTGAATTTTTGAACGTAATTGTATGTATTCAACCACAGTTAAAATGTATTGCTGGTTATTTTCTTTCAGAAATGTAATTTTACTAGAAATATGTATTGTTATTTCTTTTATTAATATTATGTTTCAGACCAAAATGAATGTGAAGTTAAACTATTACCAGAAGTTAGAGCTAAAATTGGATTACAATGGATACTTTTTTCTTTTTTAATCGTTTCACCACAAGCGAGACGGTACCGCCACTGATGCGCAGGGGGTTACATAAGAGTAAAAGTTTAGTCAGGGGGAGGTTGAAGAGAAAGACGGACCAGTTACAGGGGTGTCAGAGAAAGGGCAGGAGAAGGATGGAGACACAGGTGTGAAAATCGTGTTATAGAAGGAGTAGTCCGATTTTAAACAAATATGTATTACTGATCATTTGGCTGTAAAAATTTTTCTTTGCTCATTCAGCTGTAAATATGTATTTTCGGACATTTTGCTGTAAAAGTTTTTTTTGATCATTTTGATGTAAATTTGTGTGACTGATCATTTTGCCGTAAATATGTATTACTGGTCATTTTGCTGTAAAAATTTGTTGTTGCTCATTCTGCTCTAAATATGCATTTCTGGTCATTTTGCTGTAAAAATTTTTTTTGATCATTTTCATGTAAATATGTGTGACTGATCATTTTGTGGTAAATATGTATTACTGGTCATTTTGCTGTAAAAAATTTTTCTTTGCTCATTCTGCTGTAAATATGTATTTCTGATCATTTTGCTGTAAAATTTTTTTTTTTTTTGATCATTTTGATGTAAATATGTGTGACTGATCATTTTGTGGTAAATATGTATTACTGGTTATTTTGCTGTAAAAATTTGTTTTTGTTCATTCTGCTGTAAATATGTATTTCTGGTCATTTTGCTGTAAACATTTTTTTTTAATCATTTTGATGTAAATATGTCTGACTGGTTATTTTGCGGGAAATATGTATTTCTGGTCATTTTGCTGTAAATTTTTTTTATCATTTTGATGTAAATATGTGTGACTGATCATTTTGCGGTAAATATGTATTACTGGTAATTTTCCTGTAAAAAAAATGTTTTTTTTTTATCATTTTGATGTAAATATGTATTTCTGGACAGTATGTCGTAAAAATTTACTTCTAGTCATTTTGCTGAAATATATATCTCTGGTCAGTTTACTGTAAATACCTATTTTTTGCCATTCAACTACAAATATGCTTTGCTTTGGTTTTGGGGTTCCTATTTACCCATAGTTGGGTCCCTAGCAGGTGCTACGAACACGAGTCAGAGTGGACCTTGGAACAACAGCCATTAAGAGGTCGTTCCACGTTCCTCAAAACCTCCAATTTATCAACCAGAAATCTTGCTGCTGGATGCTTCTTGTATCAAGGACTAAAGGTATATGTAGGTGTACATATAAGATTATTCTCATTCGATCAACCAGAGATTTTGCATTCTGGGTGTTATAACATGTGAGAGAAATTAACTTTTACAGAATATTGGCAGTGCCAAGCAACGTGGATTTCCCAAGCGATTATGTCAGTCAGCTTAGGTGCCATACGTGATACACGCTTGGGCGATCATGTCTCGAAAGAGACATGACTGACTGGGCAGAAGATTATCCCGCAGTAGGTTGCCGTTGCTTTCTGCGGTAGACTGGTTGCCGACCAAGGCTATAGAACCCAGTCTGTCCTGCTATTTAACCCATAACTGGAAGGAAGAGACGGATTAATACCTTTCCCAAGGGTATTTGCGCGTAAGTGAATACAATGGATTCAGCTGGAATTCGAACTCGGCTCCCCGGTTTCTCGTTCCGAGCCGATATCCACTGTACCACAACGCACATTATGTACTCCATATTATTCCGAATTTCTCCTTCTGTGCCTTTAATATTTTTGGCATACCATAGAATTATCTGAACAACAGAAGCCTGAACATTCTAGATTGTGACAAATTCAGTTTGGAATTGGATGTACTTCTTATAAATTTCTTTGACGTTACTATTATGGTCAACAGGAACGGACACGCTGATAAGCAGGCACTTTTTGTTACTTTGTCAATGACGGTGGTGTTTTGTTTGATTCCTCTCGACAAAGGCATCGTATATAAGACCTCCTCTTTAGGTCTGGATTCAGTCTGAGTCTCAACAGACGTCCAAGAAACGGAGCCAAATACAAACCGTCCATCATGACTGGGGAAAATTCAGGGCCTGCTCAGTGATCGGGACACGTTACTAGCTTTGTTTTCGATGTTAATGACGAAGGTAGATTTAGTATATCATTTGTATAATGTATCAGAAAGGAAAATACATTTTTTTGACAAAGAAAACGTAAAGCTGCTAATTTTGGCGCGTGAACACGGCAGTTCTTCAATTTCAGATGAAGCAATAGGATAATTCTGTACATGGCGCTTTATTCAAACCCTTTGTAAACATTTTTGCATTTTTACTGTTACTTTGCCAACTTTTGCCTTGCATATATTGTTTGCTTAGTATTCATTTTGACCTGCTCATTTCTTTTTGTTGTTATTGATTTTTGCTAACTTTGTCAGTTCCGTTTGTTAGGGATTTCTGCCAATAGCATTTAACCTTGTCTAATTACTCTACAGGAAATCTTTTGCCCGCCTCTTACATACACCAAGCTGTTAACTACGTTCGTTCATATATATATATATATATATATATATATATATATATATATATATATATAGTCGATAAATTAATTAGCAAATGATTAAAGGACTTATCACATTGACCAACTCCAGAGATTCGCTTAACAGAGTCATAGAGTCCGATAAAATTTATGTGTCTGTCAGGTACTTGGTATGGTACAAGGTCCTGGCCCATTTTCATATCATATTAATGGATAGTATACAAGATGGCTAGTTGATGTCTGCTCTGATCTTGTGTCAAACTTGTCCTTTTCAGAGTATTTATTCTTCATTTTCTTCTTCTAATTATTATTATTATTATTATTTTGTCATTTTTCATCATATTTCGATTTCTGCTATGGTCGCACTATCTACCAAGTTTGGAGGAAGAACCTATGGCAGATCGTGGTGTGTCGTTATGGCTCCATTTCATGTTTTTTATATCTCGCCTAACATCCCTAGCATTACATAGATAAAGCTCTCCTTAGTGTGTGGGTTGTACTTAACAAGACAATTTTTTGTATAACTCATAAACTGGAGTTTCCAGGGATTCTTTCAATGTGTTGTTTTGTTCCATTTTTTATCATTCCAAGTGCACCTACTATCACTGGCACAACTCTTGTTTTCAATTTCCACATTTTTTCTATTTCAATTTCCAGGTCTTTATATTTTGACAGTTTTTCGAATTCCTTAGTTGCTATGTTACAATCCGCTGGACAAGCCATATCAATTAATAGACAAGTTTTCTCCTTCTGGTTTTTAACAGTAATGTCTGGCCTGTTTGCTTCAATTTTTCTGTCTGTGTAGATGGTGTAATCCCATAGAATGGTGACAACTTCTATTTCTGTAACCGGTGCTGGATGATGTTCATACCAGTGTTTGTTTACAGATTTTCCATAGTGTTTGCACATTGCCCAATGTAAATATTGCCCAACTCTATCGTGGCGATTTTTATATTCGTTTGGGGCAAGTACAGAAAATCTTGTGATTAGATGGTTTATTGTTTCTTGGTATTTATCACAGAAACTGCATTTGGATCCACATTATTATGCACATTATTTGCCTGAAAATTCCTAATAAAAAACTTTGGTCTTGCACTGCAAGAATAAAGCCTTCAGTCTCAGACTTTAATCCAGATGCACGTAACCATCGATGAGTATTAACTTTATTAACATTGGATTTATTGGCACGTTCTGAATATTGGCCATGCAGAAGTTTGTCTTACCAGCGTTGTTTCATCTGTTCAAGAGCTTTATCTTTGGCTTTCATTTTCATATTTTTTGCCGCAATAATTGGTTCTTGGCTTTTTTTTTTGCTTTTCTACAGAATCTACTTAATGTAAATCTTGTTTGTATTTACTGCCTTCTTTTATTATTGAAAATTTGTTATTTATTATTATTATGTCATTTTTCATCATATTTAGATTTCTGCATTGGTCTCACTACCAACCAAGTCTGCGGGGAGACCTAAGGCAGGCAGTGGCGTGTTGTTATGACTCCATTTCATGTTTTTCTATCTTCCCTATCATCCCTAGCATTACATAGATAAAGTTTTCCTTAGTGTGTGGCTGTACTTAATAAGTCAATTTTTTGTATATCTCTTAAGCTGGGGTTTCCAGGGATTCTTTCAATGTGTTGTTTTGTTCCATTTTTTATCATTCCAAGTGCACCTACTATCACTGGCACAACTCTTGTTTTCAATTTCCACATTTTTTCTATTTCAATTTCCAGGTCTTTATATTTTGACAGTTTTTCAAATTCCTTGATTGCTATGTTACAATCCGCTGGACAAGCCATATCAATTAATAGACAAGTTTTCTCCTTCTGGTTTTTAACAATAATGTCTGGCCTGTTTGCTTCAATTTTTCTGTCTGTGTAGATGGTGTAATCCCATAGAATGGTTATATCTTCTATTTCTGTAACCGGTGCTGGATGATGTTCATACCAGTGTTTGTTTACAGCTTTTCCATAATGTTTGCACATTGCCCAATGTAAATATTGCCCAACTCTATCGTGGCGATTTTTATATTCGTTTGGGGCAAGCACAGAACAGCCTGAGATTAGGTGGTCTATTGTTTCTTGGTGTTTATCACAAAACCTGCATTTTGGATCCATATTATTATGCATAATATTTGCCTGAAAGTTTCTCGTGAAAAGACTTTGGTCTTGTGCTGCAAGTATAAATCCTTCAGTTTCAGACTTTAATCCAGATGCACGTAACCATCGATGAGTATTAACTTTGTCAACATTGGATTTATTGGCACGTACTGGATATTGGCCATGCAGTGGTTTGTCTTGCCAGCGCTGTTTCATCTTTTCAAGAGCTTTATCTTTGGCTTTCATTTTCATATTTTTTGCCGCAATAGTTGGTTCTTGGCTACTGTTTTGCTTTTCTACAGAATCTACTAACTGTAAATCTTGTTTGTATTTACTGCCTTCTTTTATTATTGAATATTTTTTCTTTCTTTCTTCATGTTGCCTTACTAATTGTATCATCCAATCCTTTGTTGTTTCTATGTATGTTAGTAAGCCAATAGTTGTTGTCTTGTATGACAATTCCAGCTGAATAAGACCCCTTCCACCTTCTTTACGGGGTATGTATAGACGATCTACATCAGCCTTTGGGTGATGCATCCTATGCTTAGAAAGAAGCTTTCTTGTTTTAGCATCCATTCGCCTGATGTCGTTTAGAGTCCAGTTTAAGATGTTGAAGCTATATTGGACAACTGGGATTGCAAGGCTATTAATGGCCATAACTCTATTCTGTGAATTTAATTCAGTTTTTAATATCATTCGCAGCCTTCTATAGTACTCTTTACGCACTATTTCTTTCATTTTTTTATGGTGAATGTTTTCGCTCTCATTTACACCTAGGTATTTATAAGCTTCTTCTGGTTTCAATTCTTTTATTGTTACAGCAGGGTCTAGGCTAATTGAGGATGTTTCTTGTATTGATCCACGTAAAACTGTAGCTTTAGCACATTTATTCAAATTAAATTTCATTCCAATGTCTTCGCTGAAGCATTTTACAGTTTGCAGAAGACCTTCCAGCTCATTATCATTCTTAGCATATAACTTCAAGTCATCCATGTAAAATAGATGGCTTATTTTCTTTTGGCCTATTTTATAACCACATTCTGTCTTATTAAGTTGACTGGTTAGTGCTATTAATGATATGCAGAATAGTAAGGGAGATAAAGAATCACCTTGAAATATACCTCTTTTGATGTTTATTTCATCAGACTTATAGGTTCCATTTATATGATTGAGGTAAAGGGTTGTTTTCCATATAGACATGCACTGTTTGATGAAATTGATGATGACGGGCGATATCTTGTATATATTTAAAGTCTTTAAAATCCATTCATGTGGCACACTATCGAATGCCTTTCGGTAGTCTATCCAGGCAGTACTAAGATTTTTCTTTGTCTTGTAGCAGTTTTCCAGGATCATTTTGTTAATTAGCAATTGGTCTTTACAGCCATAACAGCCACGTTTGCACCCTTTTTGTTCAAGCGGTATCATGTCATTTCTTTCTAAGAATAAATATGTTTGTTTTGTTAAAATAGATGTTAGTAGTTTATATGTTGTCGGAAGACATGTAATTGGTCTGTAGTTTTTCGGGTTGTTTGTGTCACCATTCTTGGGTAGAAGAAATGTAATTCCTTTTGTCATCCATGCAGGAATTTTATTATTATTATTATTATTATTATTATTATTATTATTATTATTATTATTATTATTATGTCATTTTTCATCATATTTCGATTTCTGCTTTGGTCTAACTACCAACCAAGTCTGCGGGGAGACCTAAGGCAGGTCGTGGCGTGTTGTTATGACTCCATTTCATGTTTTTCTATCTTCCCTATCATCCCTAGCATTACATAGATAAAGTTTTCCTTAGTGTGTGGCTGTACTTAATAAGTCAATTTTTTGTATATCTCTTAAGCTGGGGTTTCCAGGGATTCTTTCAATGTGTTGTTTTGTTCCATTTTTTATCATTCCAAGTGCACCTACTATCACTGGCACAACTCTTGTTTTCAATTTCCACATTTTTTCTATTTCAATTTCCAGGTCTTTATATTTTGACAGTTTTTCAAATTCCTTGATTGCTATGTTACAATCCGCTGGACAAGCCATATCAATTAATAGACAAGTTTTCTCCTTCCGGTTTTTAACAATAATGTCTGGCCTGTTTGCTTCAATTTTTCTGTCTGTGTAGATGGTGTAATCCCATAGAATGGTGACATCTTCTATTTCTGTAACCGGTGCTGGGTGATGTTCATACCAGTGTTTGTTTACAGATTTTCTATAATGTTTGCACATTGCCCAATGTAAATATTGCCCAACTCTATCGTGGCGATTTTTATATTCATTTGGAGCAAGCACAGAACAGCCTGAGATTATTATTATTATTATGTCATTTTTCATCATATTTCGATTTCTGCTTTGGTCTCACTACCAACCAAGTCTGCGGGGAGACCTAAGGCAGGTAGTGGCGTGTTGTTATGGCTCCATTATTATTATTATTATTATTATTATTATTATTATTACCTTTGATTTCAGTTGTATACGAATTTCCTTCCGAGTCCCAAGCCAGAGGCCGAAGCTCAGAAATAACATCATGACATTTTTCCACTGGAATTTTAAAAAAAGAAAATAAAATGAAATAAATAATCTAAACAATTTAGATAAAGCTCTTCATAAGATATGGCCTGTAGGCCCCTTCAACGAGTCTATCGGAGAGTTCTCCAGTTAAATCGAGGGCTCCAACTAATACTGGAATTATTAATGTCTTCATGTGCCACATTGCTTTAGATCTTCACTTGAACATCCTTGTATTTTGATTACATTATATTTTTTGTGATCTTTGATCACAATTTCTGGACGATAAGCTTTGATTCTTATTCTTCTTATTATTATTATTATTACTATTATAATCTTTAATTTCTGTTGTATCAATATTTCATTCCTGGTCCCAACCAGAGATCTAAGGTCAAAAAACGGCATCATGATAATTTCCACTGAATATTTAAAAAATTTTAAAAATTTATATAGTAAGAGTAAGCTGTAATTGTGTGTACAATTCTTTGCCTTCCTTTAAGACATGGTTTACCAGTGATCCATTCAATGAATCTATCAGAAGCTTTTTCAAGTCAAACCGAGGTTTTCAGCTACAAGTGAAATTACTAATGCCTCCGTGCGGAGCAGAAATCCACAAGAATGGACAAAATTATGGACGAAAAAATGATGCTAACTTATTTTAAATCTTCATGATTTGGCAGAAAGATAGAATTTTATTCTGACCCCTTTTGTGACAAAGATTTATAAATATCATTTTCCTTACACGCACTTACACTTTAAAGCTAAATTTGAAACATTCGCACTTAGGGTGTGGTCTTAATTTTTTTTCTATTTACCCCTCCTTCTTCCTCTTTTTACCCATTTTTTTTGCCATCTCTTTTTCGTCCTTCTAAATACTTTACTTCGTCACTTCTCCTACCCACGCCCTCCCCCACGATTCCCGGAAAGCAGTCAAATTTGATCTCACGCAAAAAGCCAAGATCGAATGTAATCAGATTAGAGTCCGTAATGTTTTAACTAGTCGCACGCACAAAAGAGACACGCAGACGAAACCTGACTGAGACATTCAGTGCGCATGTTCAAATGGCATAATAATGTTATGAGGCTTTTATCAAGGTCTTCTAAATTTAAGCAGATTACCTGAAAAAAGGATAATTTTCATCTTTCACCACGGAAGAATTCGCTCATGCTGATGCAACATTCAAAATGAAGTTCAACAAATATATATATATATATATATATATATATATATATATATATATATCATGGAATGGCATAAAGAAAGAAATATAAAATGATGTTATTGAAATAAAGGCTAAAAAACGGTTTGAAGTTATGTTCTGAAAGAAAGAAAGAAAGAAAGAAAGAAAGAAAGAAAGAAGCGGCAGAGAGGGAACGAAAGAAAGAAGAAAAGAAACGGAAGTTAGAAAAGAAAGAAAGAAAGAAAGAAAGAAAGAAAGAAAGAAAGAAAGAAAGAAACGGAAGAGAGGAAAAAATAAGAAAACAGAATAGAGCGGAAAGAAAGAAAGAAAGAAAGAAAGAAAGAAGCGGCAGTGAGGGAACGAAAGAAAGAAGAAAAGAAACGGAAGTTAGAAAAAAAGAAAGAAAGAAACGGAAGAGAGGAAAAAAATAAGAAAACGGAATAGAGCGGAAAGAAAGAAAGAAAGAAAGAAAGAAAGAAAGAAAGAAACGGAAGAGAGGAAAAATAAAAAAAACGGAATGGAGCAGAAAGAAAGAAAGAAAGAAAGAAAGAAAGAAAGAAAGAAAGAAAGAAAGAAAGAAGCGGCAGTGAGGGAATGAAAGAGAGAAGAAAAGAAACGGAATTTAGAAGAAAGAAAGAAAGAAAGAAAGAAAAACACTTTTAAAAAGGATAAAAAATATTGAAGACAATTGAAAGGAACATTTTTACAGAAGATTTTTTTCAGAAAAGAAACGCTGTAGTGAACAAAACAAGATCTAGATTTAAAATTCAAATGCCTAGCACTTACTTACTGATTTTGTTAGAAATAATAAAAAAGACTCGAATTTACAAACTTTGCTTACACACACGCGCGCGCAAAAGCGAATCCAAAACAAAACGCGTAAAATTTCACACCTCGATGCGAAATGTTTTTCGGCCAATAGAAAACTAGGAAACATCTAAAAACAAAATTCAAATAATCTTCAATTCTCGAAACAAATTCTTTTACGGATGTTTTCGCGAGGTGACGCGAAGTTTGTTCGTTGTCTAATGGAATGGACGGAATCACATCCGGGAGTGAATTCCCAAATGACTTTTCAATACCCGCAAACAGACGGGCAAGTTCAACTGTCACCAAAGAGAGAAAGAGACGAGCCTATTAACACGTCACTTGACAAACGTCAAGCGATCACTATTATCTGTAACTTTTTCTCTCACCTCTTTCCTTTTCACTTTCTCACCAAAAGAAAGAAATACAGACTTCATCACTATCCAGTTAATCTTTACACACAAGTGACTACTACGAACTCTTGATACCCTTAACTACTTACTACTATTTCTTCTTAACATTTAACTCTACGAATTCATGTTACTCTGTTCTATTAATACATTTCTATTTAAACATACAAAAGCTATACATTTATTTAATCCACTTTCTGATAATTCTAATAAAACCTTAAGTTGTGGGAATTGTCGGCTATGTTTGTAAATTGGCTTTGAACCAGACATGGCTGACCGTCCCTACAGCTACAGTGGTAACCCCTTCTCTTACTACAAAGGAAAGAAAGAAAAAAAGAATACAGTGGAACCTGGTGTATGCGACCCCCGTCATCAGCAACCACCTGTTGTTAACGACCGTTTTTCTATGCACGGGCGATTTGCTAATGGTAATTTACCCCCAGGGAGCGACCTCTTCCAAAACGCGACCATAAAAGAATAAAAATCACTGGTCAAGCGACCACTTTAACAAAAATTCACTTTGGCAGTACAGTCTGAACTTCTAAATTAGGAGATTTTAAGTTAGTAATCTATTTCATTTCCTTTTAATCTAAGCCAGAAACACTTTCTCGTTGTTTTGTTATTGTAGTGAAGTGTCAAATTTTTATTATATGTTGAAATGGTGGTGGTCAAACGGCGGCTGTCTTGTATTAACATGTACTTATTACATTGGACAAGTTCAAGAGATTTGTTGGTTTCAGTACCAACCTGGATAAATTCGGGCATAGGGGGAAATCACTTCTATGTGAAGTTTAAGTTTTCAATGCTTTTCTCTTTCATTATCTTTATTTTTTCTCAATCGTTTTACACACACACTCTCTCTCTCTCTCTCTCTCTCTCTCTCTCTCTCTCTCTCTCTCCTTTCTACCCTGATCGTTGTCATTTTTTTTTGTATGATTGTTTATTTTTTTTTCCATATATTATCACAGATTCTGTTTTACTATTCCTCACTTCTAAGACAAAATTGAAAGCTTTGGTTCATGAAGATCAGGAAATGATGGACCAAATAAGTGCCAACACCAATTCCAATCAACGTGGTTACATTAAAAAAAAAACCCACACCGACTGCAATAACTGATTTCTTTAAGCCTACACCAGTGTGAATAAATAATTTTATTTCTTTTGTTGACCGTTGTAAGTACGTTTTTAATGTTAAAAAAAATAATTATGCTGAATAATTTTTTTCAAAATTAGACCATCTTGTGTTCTTATCTATTTATTACCAGATTACATGGTAAAATACTAAAATATGTACATTCTGGAGAGTGAAATATACGATTGTGGGGATGATAGGTCACGAGTCTTTAGTGAGTGACCACCTGCCGCATGCGACCAGATTTTGATGGCAGTGGTCGTATACAGCAGGTTCCATTGTACTTTTGAGATAAAGGCTAAAAAAAGGAGAAAACAAAAGAACGGAATTATTGAAATTTTGATAAGATCGAAAGGGTTTTTAAAGAAAGAACAAAACAGAAAAAAATAAAGATGATATTTTTTTTATTTATTTATTTATTTTTTTTTATAATCATTTCACCCCCAAGCAAATTGATGAAAAAGAGGGGTTAGTTATAGGAGATGTCAGGAGGAGGGCAATAGACGGATGAGAATGCTGGTGTAATGGGAGTGGAGTGGATGGAAATGAGCTTGAGAGAAAGGATGCGAGTTAGTGAGACAGGCGAAGTCTATTGACCTTGCATTTATATTCCTGGAGATTGTAGCTGCCGGGGAAGCAAGTATATGGAAGGGAATTCCACAGGCGGGAAGTGCGAGAAAAGAAGCTGTTAGAGTAGAAATTGCGGTTACATTGTATTGGCTTCACTGTAAAAGGGGTGGGACCTAGTTGCTAGTCTAGTAGCTCGTGTAAATTCATACATATGAATTAAGTGATCTAAGTTAATTGGAGCAGAAGCCGTGAAAGTATTTGTAGAAGAGGCACAGGGAAGCGACGTCACGCTAGTGAAAGAGCGACTGCAGCCGAACTGCAAAGTCGGGATCGATCACATTACAGATTCTCTGTTGGATTTTGTCAAGAACCCCCAGGTGAATAGCAGCAGATGTGGCAGCAGCATTCAGTACACGTATTTGGTAGATTTATATATGTACAAACATGGCCGTATCTGACTATCGGGCACACCGGGCACGGGTCCGGGTTGATCCGTGCAATCATAGTGAAAATCAAAATGTCTTCGTCAGAAATCAAACTAAACAATTCACGAAGAAAGAAAGAAAGAAAGAAAAACGAAGAAAACATCCGAATGAACGCAGTAAAAATCTGTTTATTTATTAATTTTGGGAGAAAAGACTGGTTATACTCAGAAAGTCCGAACCCGATTTCCTGCTTCCTGGAATAGGCGAAAAAATCCACAAAAATCATAGTTTCTGGAAACGGATGGCACTGATGACGTCATCACATTGTCAAATAATAAATCCGGGCAATTTTTTCTGTGCCCGATGTTTTTTTTAGCATCAGCTACAGCCCTGTAAGATGGATTCAGACCGGAAAATTTCCTGGCCCTGCACAGTGAACCGGCCTTCTTAGCAGCGGATTTAGCTATTGAAACATAGGCTAAAAAGAAAAAGAAAAAAATACAGACTGGAAAGTTTGATAAGATAGAAAAGCTTCGAAGATATGGCTTGAAATACAAAATGAAAGAAAAAAAAAAGAACGAAAAAAAGAAAGAAAGAAAGAAACTAAAAACGATAAAATTCAATTGAAAATGATAAAAAAAAGGAAAATTAATAGTGAATACGGTTAAAAAAAAAACGTTTTTAAATCGATAAGAAATAATAATTTGAGACAAGAAAGAAACAAGAGAATTCTAAAGAACAAAAAAGTTCATGCTCTTTGCAAAGATTCTAAAATTCTACCCTACACATGTCTTACCCCAGTCAATATTATGGCGGTTCTTTATATTACTGTATTGCTTGTCAACATTCCTTTCCCCAGTTCGACAATTCGTGGCCTTCACCGCCTTTATTTCTTTTGTCTTTTTTCTTCTCCTCCTCTTTTCCATTCCCCACTATATCGTCAATTGTAGGAGTAACAAGTCCAAACAAATAAGGATGTGAATGGGCAGAGATTTCGTTATTGCATCTGCAATGACCACCACACACACACACACACACACACACACATATATATATATATATATATATATATATATATATATATATTTTAATTCAGATACTTTAATCCAAGTGAAAAAAGCAGGAAGGTAAATTCCAAAAACCCGATCCTAATTAATATTAAAAATTTTATTTTAATATTAAAAAATGATACAGGAAGAGAGCTCCATGTAATAAAATATTACAGAGCAAATATAAATTAAATAAGGATTAATTCAATGATGTTGAATGATCATTTCGATGTGAAAATCCCCACGGGGGATAACACATCACCTCAGCAACCGAAAAATCCTTTCAGAGTTTCTGAAAGGATTTTTTCTTTGGTGTTTTTCAGAGTTTCTGAAAGGATTTTTCGGTTGCTGAGCTGATGTGTTATCCCCCGTGGGGATTTTCACATCGAAATAGTCATTCAACATCATTGAATTAATCCTTTTTTAATTTAATATATATATATATAATTTTTAATTTTTTTTTTTTCAATTATTTTAACTATATTTATAATATAATACTACTAGTGGTTATATTTTAATTTGTATTAAAAAGTATGATTTACAATTTATTTTTATACCGTAAATACATCCCATTATCTTTAAAACTAAATTTTAATGTTAAATTTCCATGTCATTTTTTTCTAAGAACGCAGATGAATTGCAATAGACGCTGGTATCGATCTGAGACGTTGACTTTAACTTCCTTTCTCTTTATACTGTTCGTTCTTTTTTTCTTTTCTTTTTCTTTCTCTTCTTTCCGTTTATTAATTTCTTTTTTTTTCTTTCTTTCTTTCTTTCTTTGGTGTTTTTTGAATGAGAAAATGTTTTTGTAGATTACAATTACAAATGTCTATTCGCGGTACGGGCACGTGAGTGTCTGTATGAAATTTTTTTCTGGATTATTTTGAATATTAACCGTTGTATTATTTGGGTCTGACGAGCAGGTTTGCCTGCGAAATACGTATTACCCATGAAATTATAGGATATCTAAAACATTTTGTAGCTTATATTGCTCTGTTAAATTAAATAAATAAATTTAACATTAAGTTCTTTTGATTTCGTTTCTCTATATATATTACTGAATTTAACGGAAATCCAAAAATTAGTCGGCTAGTATTTTTTTCTTTGTTTTATTTGTTTGAACTTTGTCTTGCTGGAAATCATCTGTGGGTCATTTGGTAAAGACGTGTCAAATCTAAAGATTGCATCTCTCAGGTGTAGGAGTTTACAGGTTCGATTCCTGCGGAAGATAGATATTTT
>JBBBDQ010001063.1:985000-1035000 GCA_037127315.1 Ascarosepion bandense | reverse complement strand
TCACTTAAAAGGAAGGTATATTTTTTAATGACACCCGTAAACTGATCCGTGTCAACCCCCGTTCTAACAATAATCATAAAACCTTTAAGTTTGCTACATGTAACTTCAATTTGGTGAGCTTTTGAACTAGAATCATATTTATTTGTTGTCTAAATAAAACTACAGTCTTTTTTACCTCTCTGTCTTCTTATCACACACATATGCATACATACGCGCATACATACACAGACCTATGTGCAACCATAGACACTCACACACATACCCTTACTTCATGTAATTATCGGTGTTGTAACAATTTAAAAAAATGACCTTTAAATCTGATACATGTAATTTACACTTGGTGAGCTTTGATACGAGAATCGTATTTATTAGTTGTCTAAATAAAACCAGTTCTTTTTTACCTTGCTGTCTTCTTATCACACACATATGTATTCATACGCGCATACATAGTTTAGTTTAGTTTACTTGTTTGTTTTACCAGCATATCTACCCTTTTGTGTCATTTAATGCTGAAGTAATGTTTGGATTTTGTTTACTGCTTATTGATTTTTTGTGAGTATTGCCGTCAAGATTTTTTTTTTAATCATATCACCCCGAGCAAGGAGGTAACGCCACAGATGTAAGAGTGAAAAGATTGGAAAAGAGAAAGAAAGCCGGAAGCCACATCCTAAACAGGAAACAAGGGATGAGCCTCTTCATCCGTTCAATAGACGTGGGTGGAGAGTGAACCGGGCAATAGCTTAGTCTATCTACTCCAACTGAGAAAAAAATAAATAAATAAGAGTAAAAGATTGGAAAAGAGTAAAAGATTGAAAAAGAGAAAGCCAGAAACCACATCCTAAACAGGAAACAAGGTATGAGCTTTTCACCCGTTCAATAGACGTGGGTGGAGTGTGAACCGGGCGATAGTTTACTCTATCTACTCCAATTGAAAAAAATAAAAATAAATAAGAGTAAAAGATTGGAAAAGAGTAAAAGATTGAAAAAGAGAAAACCGGAAACCACATCCTAAACAGGAAACAAGGGATGAGCCTCTTCACCCGTTCAATAGACGTGGGTGGAGTGTGAACCGGGCGATAGTTTAGTCTATCTACTTCAATTGAAAAAAAATAAATAAGAGTAAAAGATTGGAAAAGAGTAAAAGATTGAAAAAGAGAAAACCAGAAACCAAATCCTAAACAGGAAACAAGGTATGAGCTTTTCACCCGTTCAATAGACGTGGGTGGAGTGTGAACCGGGCGATAGTTTACTCTATCTACTCCAATTGAAAAAAAAATAAAAATAAATAAGAGTAAAAGATTGGAAAAGAGTAAAAGATTGAAAAAGAGAAAACCGGAAACCGCATCCTAAACAGGAAACAAGGGATGAGCCTCTTCACCTGTTCAATAGACGTGGGTGGAGTGTGAACCAGGCGATAGTTTAGTCTGTCTACTCCAATGATATTAACCACTGGACTTTAGCTCTCTCTCCACCCCCGTATATCCTTCCCTTTCTCTCCACCTATATATATGTCATCGCACCTGCATTCTCAGCTTTCTATTGCTCCTTTCTAACTAGTTTGTACTCCTCACTCTTTTCTAATTAATCTTTTTACAGTTATGTAGCCCCCAGCTCATCAGTGGCATTTCTGCCTTGCTCGGGGTGAAATGATTAAAAAAAAAGTAGAGGTGTTGTGATTTGATGTGCGATGGTTATATGCTATTTTCTTTTGAAACTATATTTTGGTATATAATTTTGTTGCTTTTAGAAGTTTTAAAAGGTCATTTGGATTAGCTTTGTTAAAGATGTCTTTCAGATCGTTTTCTTGATATTATCTAAATCGCATTTGTTGAATACCTATGCAGCCTGTTAGTATGTGTTTCACTGTGTAGAGATCATGATATACAATGCCAATTGGTGCCTACTCACCTATTTGTAGGTGAGAATGGGTTACAGCGGTGTGGCCTATTTGAATTTTAGTCATTATCACACCTATGTGCAACCATAGACACACACACACGCACGTACACACACACACACACACACACACACACACACACACACACACACACATACTCTAGCTTAATGTAACTATCGATGATTTAACAACTTAACAATTTTTTTTAACTTGCAACTGCACAGGACCACAAATTTAAATTATTTAAAATGCGTTTTTAAGGTTTATTTTTTTAGGAAGTTCTTGGTGAAACCTAGAAATTTCTACTTTCTGGTATGACGGCTAACTTAGTAGCATCATAATCGCGATTTTGGTGCCAATGATTTACCATTTATAAGAGTACAAGTAAACAAAAGATAGCGTAAAAATTTTGGATATATTTCTGTTATTCTTCTATAAATAACACTCTTTTGTTTCAATGCAGGTGGTTTTCAGTTTCTCACAGGTGTACATTATATTTGATCATTTGTTGCTTTGAATAGAATTCTTCATACGGCTTAAAATGGCAGATTAGAATGTTTAGTTTTCACATTTATATCTAGAATTATGGTTTTGTATCCTACGTCAAATTTCTCAACATTTTTTTCGTCTCATATTTTACATCGAATAAATATATATTTTTAAAAGGTACATCATTTAATTAAAGCTTCAAAACAATTTCTTTAATTTAATTAAAACTACAAAAGAAACATGTTAAAACAAGAAGAGTTTGAGTTTTGTTTAACGGCATATCAACCTCTGTAGGTTATTTAATGCCAAAAAGGAGGGATTTTAAGGTATTTGTTAATGTTAGGTTGTATTGAGAAAGTTGATTTAGTCAGATTTTGATTAATTTTTTTATTATTTTTTTTTATTTTAGAAAACTGATTCTAGTTTCTAGTTTCCTAATTTATTTCCTTTAAAAATGTACTATGGCAATAATTTTGTTTTCCTTCAAAAATGTATCATGGCAAGAATTTTTTCCTTCAAAAATGTATTGTTGCTAATATTTCTTCTTCAAAAAATGTCTGTTTTCCCATAAAACTCTATTTTTATTCTTTCATAGGGTTTTGACCCCAGTTTAAAGGTTAACTATTTGTCTATAGCTGGGACCCTAACAGGGGTTACCACTCCGGATCAGAGTGGACCTAGAAACAACAACAATTAAGAGGTGGTCCTATGCTCCTCACAACCTCCCAATCAGAGGCCTTGCTACCGGAGGTAGTTTATCGTCATACCCAGGACCAAATCAAGAAGAATCAAATTCGAAAATTAAATATTATTCTTAAAGTTCGAATATGTTTTTAGCTATTTAAACTCTTCACATTGTTCTGACTATTGTCCTCATCTTTATTGTCATATTCACGACGTTTCGATTGTTGTAGGTTCCAGAATTCTTCGAGTGATATACGCTGGAATTTTTAACCGTACCCGTTATCTAGTCCACGGGGATATATTGTTCTAGTTCCATGTGGCATGCCTCTTCCGGATATCTCAGTTTCAGTTATTTTCCTTTTAGTAACTCAACTCTCCAAGATTTTGTTCACGTCTGCTGTGGTTAGGTATTGAACTCACAATTCTTTCGTTCAAGTCCTTGGGGATATACAGGGTGTCTATAAAGTCCGTGTGTACTTTTAAAAACTTATAATTTTATTTGTATTTGTGATAGAAATAATCTGTAAATAATGGTTTGAAGTTTATTGTACCTAGTTTTAAGTATAGTTATTGAATAATTCTTTACCACAGAATTTGCAATAATTTTTAGATA
The DNA here is from genome assembly GCA_037127315.1 of Ascarosepion bandense. Lineage (NCBI taxonomy): Eukaryota > Metazoa > Mollusca > Cephalopoda > Sepiida > Sepiidae > Ascarosepion > Ascarosepion bandense. The sequence continues at coordinate 1,031,317 of JBBBDQ010001063.1, read as the reverse complement.
AGTAAAAAATATTTTCTTTTTTTCCGAATCAATTTGATCCATGGCTTCAACTGAGGAAAAAGTAAACCGTGTCATTTGATTGGCTGAACTGAAATCTACTATTGCTGTACAAAGAAAGTCTAGAATTGAATACAATAAAGAACCACCTTATAGGAACACTGTTACTAAATGGATAAAAAAATTTAAAGAGATAGGCTCTGTCCATGATAAGCCACGGCCTTGAAGGCCATGTATCAGCAACGAAAGTGTTGCATCCATTTCAATAAAATTTAAAATATATAGATTTACTTGTTTCTAATCCTTTTTACAAATTATTTCTGTCGCAAATACAAATAAAGTTACAAATTTTTTAAAGTGCATACGAACTTTATGGACACCGTGTATAGCCCAGTGTATAAAAGCGTTGGATGAATTAACGCAAAAAGTTGTGAGTTCAATACCTAATTGAAGTGAGTAATTTGGGTCCGCAAATTGGAGAAGAGCGTTATCAATGATAATATAACTTTGTATCCGCGGCGCTCTCTCTCTCTCTCTCTCTCTCTCTCTCTCTCTCTCTCTCTCTCTCTCTCTCTTGTTGACCTTGACTTATATAAAATATATATGCTGTTGGCACACTGAATGATTTTAAAACCCTAAGTTGATACATACTGAGTAAAGTTTGCCAACCCCTGGAGTAATTGATAATGACTTGAATTTGTTTTAATAATAAGATCTCTTCTTTTAGGTGGCATGTATTTTCAGGGAGTAAGGATCTCGTGGCTCTCCACCGTGTCCTTTCTTTTATGGCATTAAGTAACTTTTGCGCCCTTACCACAAATCAAACAAAAGGTTAGGAATGAAACCCCTCACCAATATTGGAAAGCATGATATAACAGTTCGGTAACTTAAGAAACAAAAAAATTAAGGAATTTTTTTATACATTTCAATCACTAGTAGCAGTGCGTGTTTTGATACCTTAGACCAGGGGTCGGCAATCTACGGCACGCGTGACACACGTGGCACGCCAAGCAATTTACAGTGGCACGCAGCCGCTAATGACATTACGAAGTCCGAACCAATAGCTATTAAAACAAAAAGTAACAAAATATTTTGCCGATATTGAGCAACTGGCTAAGTCCATGCAAGAGTAAGGCTCCCATTAATAATAAAAACTTTTAAAAAATACTTTTTAAGATGTTTGTTCTTATTAATGGGATTTACATATTATTGTATATATTACTATATGAAATATATTGCAGAACAGATATATTGAACTTGACTTGTATAAAAATACGTATACTGTTCGCACACTGAATGGTTTTAAAACCTTAAATTGGCACATATTATTGTATATATTACGATATAAAATATATTGTAGAACAAGTATATTGACCTTGACTTGAATAAAAAATACATATGCTCTTGGTACATTGAATGATTTTAAAACCCTAAGTTGGCACATATTATTGTATATATTACGATATAAAATATATTGTAGAACAAGTATATTAACCTTGATTTGAATAAAAAATACATATGTTCTTGGTACATTGAATGATTTTAAAACCCTAAGTTGGCACATATTATTGTATATATTACGATATAAAATATATTGTAGAACAAGTATATTGACCTTGACTTGAATAAAAAATACATATGCTCTTGGCACATTGAATGATTTTAAAACCCTAAGTAGGCACATATTATTATATATATTACGATATAAAATATATTGTAGAACAAGTATATTGACCTTGACTTGAATAAAAAATACATATGCTCTTGGCACATTGAATGATTTTAAAACCCTAAGTAGGCACATATTATTGTATATATTACGATATAAAATGTATTGTAGAACAAGTATATTGACCTTGACTTGAATAAAAAATACATATGCTCTTGGTACATTGAATGATTTTAAAACCCTAAGTTGGCACATGGTTAGTAAAAGGTTGCCGATCCCTTCACTAGGCAACCCGTTTATATTTCTTGTCTTTCCATGAAATATGACACTCTGATGTTTCTTAATTTATTCACAAATGGAAGCAGGCTAACGTCGTGAACAATTAAATTTATTGAAGACAAGTTTAAACTAATCTGCCTTTAATAATTAAAATGAATCTTCTTAACTGTAATATTCTTTTAAATAATGTTATATTTACGTTGTTAAAAAAAAAGACACAATCAAAAAATGATGATGTAAGGGATCACGAAAGTCCATTTGAAAAATTTTTGCTAGCCGAGAATTAAAATCCCCAAATTGACTCGTCCTTATGATTACGGTGACTGACCAAAAGGTATTGGAATTGTTGTTATGGTAACGAAGAAAATTGACGCACAGTAACTTTGAAGTCGATTGCGCATGCGCAATAAAGTATGACGTTCTCACTCACTTCCGTTTTTTGTAGCAAATCGTGCGTGTATAAATGAACGGCAAAACAGGGTTTAGGAGAGATAACAAAAAAGACAACATTTATTAATAGCTATAAATGACAGGAAATCCTAAGAGCCATGACCAAAAACAACCTGAAATGATACAGAAAAGTAAAAAAAAAAACCGGAATGAGTTTGAATAAATGGAAGGCAGAACAGGGTTTATGTTAGATAAAAAAAAAAGACAGAATGTATTGAGACCCACAAACGATAGCGGTACTCGTCGTAAGCAGTATCCTGAGACGTAGGCGCAGTCAATAGTCGTAGTAGACCTATGGACGTAGATCTCTAGTGAAAGATCTCTAGTGGAAGACTGGTAGATCTCTGGACGTCCTCGCCTTAGTCTATATTTCTGGCTGATATCAGCCAATCATATTCCAGTGAGGGGTAACCAAGGTGCATACATATTTATTACCTACTCATTACATAACATATAAACTGATTTTGCAAAGCTTTGTAACCTACTAGGATGTGCGTTGTGGTGCAGTGGCTATCGACTTGGAACGAGAAATCGGAGAGACGACTTCGAATTTCAGTCAAATTCGTTGCAGTGAGAAGATTGGAAAAGAGAAAGCCGGAAACCACATCCTAAACAGGGAACAAGGGATTGTGCCTCTTCACCTGTTCAATAGACGTGGGTGGAGTGTGAACCGGGCGATAGTTTAGTCTATCTACTCCAATTGAAAAAAAAAAGAAAAAGGAGTGAAAAGATTGGAAAAGAGAAAACCGGAAACCACATCCTAAACAGGGAACAAGTTGATGAGTCTCTTCACCTGTTCAATAGATGTGGGGGGAGTGTGAACCGGGCGATAGTTTAGTCTATCTACTTCAATTAAAAAAAAAAGAAAAAAGAGTGAAAAGATTGGAAAAGAGAAAACCGGAAACCACATCCTAAATAGGAAACAAGGGATGAGTCTCTTCACCTGTTCAATAGACGTTTATTGCACCGTTATAATAATAATAATAATAATAATAATAATAATAATAATAATAATAAATCTCAGGCTGTTCTGTGCTTGCCCCAAATGAATATAAAAATCGCCACGATAGAGTTGGGCAATATTTACATTGGGCAATGTGCAAACATTATGGAAAAGCTGTAAACAAACACTGGTATGAACATCACCCAGCACCGGTTACAGAAATAGAAGATGTAACCATTCTATGGGATTACACCATCTACACAGACAGAAAAATTGAAGCAAACAGGCCAGACATTATTGTTAAAAACCAGAAGGAGAAAACTTGTCTATTAATTGATATGGCTTGTCCAGCAAATTGTAACATAGCAATCAAGGACTTTGAAAAACTATCAAAATATAAAGACCTGGAAATTGATATAGATAAAATGTGGAAATTGAAAACAAGAGTTGTGCCAGTGATAGTAGGTGCACTTGGAATGATAAAAAATGGAACAAAACAACACATTGAAAGAATCCCTGGAAACCCCAGCTTAAGAGATATACAAAAAATTGTCTTATTAAGTACAGCCCACACACTAAGGAAAACTTTATCTATGTAATGCTGGGGATGATAGGGAAGATAGAAAAACATGAAATGGGGCCATAACAACACGCCACTACCTGCCTTAGGTCTCCCCGCAGACTTGGTTGGTAGTGAGACCAAAGCAGAAATCGAAATATGATGAAAAATGACATAATAATAATAATAGACACCTAGCGATGGACAGAGAGTATTTGATCGAAATATTATGTTTAATAATCAAGAACATTTTTTTTCTATGAACCATGTTCCGAGGGCGATCATAGTTTTTCCTTACTTCCTTAACCGTTGTGGCTGTTATACATATTTGTCTCCCCCATTCCCCGAAAACAAGTCCTCATCTCTAAGAATAAATCAGGAGAATATGAGATGATTTCAAGACTGGTGCCCCCTCAACAGGTGTTTACTCGTGCAACCAGATTGGCAACTGGGTCCCACCCATTCACAGTTAGGTTAGCCAAATGAAGACGACAATTCTATTCCTGCAGCTTCTTCTCTCGCACTTCCCGCCTATGGAACTCGCTCCCATATTCTTGCTTTCCTGACGGCTACAATCTCCAGGAATTTAAATGCAATGCCAATATTCATCTATTAACCACTGGACTCTAGTTCTTTCCCCACCGCGTATATCCTTTCCTTTCTCTCCACCTTTGAAACTGTCATCACACCTGCATTCGCATCTTTCTATTGCTCCTTTCTAACTGGTTCGTCTTCCTCTTCACTCTCTTCTAATTAATCTTTTTACACTCATGTAGCCCCCTGAATATCAGTGGCATTACCGCCTTGCTCGGGGTGAATTGATAAAAAAAACAGTTACAAAGACATTTTCAGTTTCTTATTTTCTACTTATTATTAACGCCATGTTTGTGTATTATTATTATTGTTATTATTATTACTTATTCTGTTGTTTACCCGATACAAGGCGTAAGAGCCACTTAGTGTAGAGGGATATTGAATGACTGTGTTTTAAGGACATAAATATTGGAGAAGGTAAGCATTGTAGATTACGAGGATATTTACGATAGATGACTTACTCTGGAAATAGATTAAATCAACCATCCGACCGGACATGGAATATTTTCATATCTGGCCAGGCGACCCTGCTGTTCATCTCAGGGTTCTCGACAGGCTCCAAAGGAGAATCTGTAATGTGATAGGTGTCGACCTGGCAGCTCGACTCCAGCCACTTTCTCATCGGCAGGATGTGGCTTCCCTCTGTCTCTTCTACAAATATTTTCATGGCTTCTGCTCTGACGAACATAGTCACTGGTGTCCCCTCCACAAGAATTTACTCGTGCAACCAGACTGTCCTACCCTTTTACAGTTAGATCAATCAAATACAGGCGACAAATCTACTCCATCAGATGCTTTTCTCGCGCTTTCCGCCTGTGGAGTTCCCTTCAATATACTTGCTTTTTGACGGCTACAACCTCCAAAAATTAAATGCAATGTCAATTCCTATGTCTTATCCACTTGATTCCAGTCCCTTCTACATCACCCCGTGTATCTTGTTCTTTTCCTTTCTCTTGCCCTTTCTCTTTCACCCCTTGTAGCTGGTTTTTTTTTTCATTCACCTCCTGCCTGAAAATTTAACTCTCTTATGTAGCCCCCTGCACATCAGTGGCGGTACCACCTTGCTTACGGGGGGAAATGATTAAAATACTGATCAGTGAAGTATCTTCTCGAGATTCTATTCCACTAAGCAACGGTTCTTAGGAAGAAGTTCTCCAAATGGAACTTCCACCTTACTAATAATGTTTCCCTGTGTATAAAGGGAATTTAATTATAAGGGTATGAACTAGTGAAACTGTAGCTCGTCAGAACATTTGCAGTGAAAATGGCGATAGAGTAGCGATATGCCTGTGACTTTTCGTCTGTGGGGAAAAGGGTTGTAGAATGGAAATTAATTAATTACAATGCCGAATACGTGCTTTTGTGCTCGGTCAAGAATGGAATAAGAAAATAAGGTACCTCAAAAATTAGGTACCTCCACTCAAATTTTCGATGCCTCAATTTAAATTGAATTTTTAAAAATAAAAACGTTTTCTTGAAGCTATAATTTTAGCTTCAATTTTAGCTTTTTATCCAAAAGATTAACTTTTTTAATTACTGTAAGCAAAGTACCTTGGTGTATTTCAAACCAAAATTATATTGATCGGAATAAAACAATTTTAGGTTTAAAAATAATATTTTTAAATTTCAAGCTTTTTCGCCATTTTTCATCCATTGTAAACAGAAACCAATTCTTGGTTTTAAAAATAAAATAAATCTCGCTGACACATTATTTCATTCGAATTACTGAATTTAAACTTACTTGAAATTCTATTGAAACAAGAATTATTGCTTACTGCTTGAAATTTTTCAAAAAACTTTTCTCAATTACGGTAGCCTTGTTATCGCAGCTGTCATCACCTTATCAGAGACGTTAATGATGATTTACAGTAGCTGGCCAAAATTATGGAAGACGAATTTAGTATAAAATAGTTTATATACGGATTTTTTTCATGTAAGGGAGGACAACTCTTGAATCACGTGACCTTTTAATGATAAAGATCGCGTACGGCCACCCGTACAAACAAAACACGGGTAATCAACATGCAGAAAATTAAAAGTTTTAATTATTTAACAAAAAATGGCCACCCTTATTTATGGTAAGTTTTTAAATTTTTCGATTAGTAAATATATTCGCCACACATTAATTTTAAGAAATCTGAGAGACCTATGAGGAGGAAACTTTTAAAAATTTTTGAAACTTTTTAGAAATTACTTAATGACAATAATTAAAATGAAAACAATTCTTGTAAAAAGTCATTATTATTGGAAAAAAAAGTTTCTATTCAGACTATGATATCGTTTTAATTGATGTTTATAAAAGCAATTAAAAGTTTATTCAAATAAAAGATGGCATAGTTTTATTGCATTTTTGTTTTCGCAGTTCGGAGCAGATTTTCTAAAAATGAGCAGAGTTTGAAGACAGTTGATTAGCATTCCAAAATGACTCCTGAATTTAATTAAAATTATCTATATGTTGAGACCTAGTCGCAGTTTTCGACTTTTTTGGAAATTAATTATTGGGTGTAACACATGTAAAATGATTTTAACAATAATTGTTTAGAAACTGATTTCCGTTAATTATGAATAAGTGCTGAAACTTTCATCAAAATCCGACAATTATTTTATTTTTGCAAGAATTTCCAAATTAATGTGTCTTTCATAGTCAAAAATGCCTTTGCGTAATATTACATTTTGACGTAATAAACTCTAGCGTCAATTTATGCCTCGCACTGACGAGAGAAAAAAGAAGATTTTCCACCACTAAATGAACCTATTAGAAACAATTTAAAAAATTGTAAAAATAATTAAAAAATACTTTGATCTATCCTCTTCATGATAGCATAAACATTTTGCCGAGAAAACTTTGTTTTTACTTAGATTGAGGCCTTTTCCTTCAGACTATGCTGTTTTTCAGCGATTTCGTTGGATACCCCTATCCAAAATTGTCATTATTGATATTGTTCTTGTTGATGATATTGTTGTTACCATTATCACTATACGAGAAATGTGCTTTACATTGGAGAATGACTTCTCTATCGAATATTGCCGTCTCCATCGCGTCACCGTCAAACGTTTTATTCGGGTGTTATCCATTAACGGGTGGCGGCTTCGTCGTTCGTTTTGCGCACGCATCGGTGGTAAAACTGGCTGTAATGCCCATAAGAATGCGCATTTGACACGACTTAGAAGCCGGTTGATGTGGTTTTTATTTTCTGCTTTTGCATAAATGATTTTGCTTTTTTGTAGGCGGAAACGGATTAAAGATATTCATTTCATTTTTTTGGATTGGGGTGGGGCGGAGGCAATTAAGTCGCAATTCCATTTTATTTGTTTGCATGGAATGTGCGTTTTTAAAATTTAACTAAACTCCGCCCTCACCCCTCACTTCTCTATCTCTGTCTCTCTCTGTCTCTCTCTCTCTCTCTCTCTCAAGCACTCACGCACAAACACATACGCACGCACACACTATTTCTGTTTTTCCCTCTCTTTTCCCACTTTCGACATTACTCTTTTTTCCGTATGACCGTCACAGACCGAGCGTTTCACCTTTACGTACTGAGAAGTAAACAATTCCTACAGTAGTGAGTTTGATCCATACGTATATCTAAACTAAATCTTATCATATTATATCATTAATCAGTGGCATGAAGGAAAAACTTGAAGCAACTGAAATGTAGTTCTACAGAAGGATGCTGCGAATATCATGGATCGAGCATGTGAGCAATGATGAGATTTTGGAAATGATGGAAACAAAAAGAAAATTAATACTGAGCATCAAGAAGAGATAGCTGAAGTTCCTGGGACATGCAATGAGGAAGGAAGGCATAGAGAACCTGATACTAACAGGCCAGAAAAAGGGAAAAAGAGACAGGGGAAAGCAACGGATAACATATTTGAAGGACCTCATCAGGTGGATGACGGAACGAGGATTGCATGGTCTAACAGAAGAAGGCCTGCTCAGAGTCACCAGGGGTAGTACAGACATCTCTAAAATTGAAGATAGTAACGAACCTCACATATACCACTTTTTCTATTCTCTCTCTCTCTCTCTCTCTCACTCTCTCTCTCTCTCACTCTCTCTCTTTCTAACTCTGTCTTTGTTTCTGTTTTTTTCTGTCTATCACTCTCTCACTCTTTCATATATATATATATATATATATATATATATATTTTCTGATGAAGGTTTTCTGATGAAGGACCGAGGACGGTCTGAAATATAAAATATAATAAAAATAAACAAATACTGTTTAAAAAAGTACATTTTTAAATTCTAAACTTTTTATTAATATTCTTTCCTATATATATATATATATATATATACACACACAATATGGCTTCGAGTATTTTGGGTTTTTGTTTATTGTTTTCGTGTTTAAGTATGGTTGTGTTTTCGACGAGGATTTCCTGGAATTGTGTATGTGGCCTGGTATGTTGTTTTAGTCGTCTAAAGATGTTGGAATTGTCGTTTGAATGTAGTGCCAAGCGTCGTGAGAGCACCATACAAAAACTTACCATCATAAGCTCATGCACACTTAACTACAAGAGCGAAGACCCATATTACTACAAAATAGCAATTTTAAAAAATCGAATACATCGTGCAGAAACTAATTCATCCACAAAACAGCTTTTCTACAGTAAACTAAAGAATATAAAACAAACACTTATTAATAATAGCCTCCCAAACAATATAGTTGACGAACAAATAAGATGCTTTCTTAGAAGTCTCAATACCAAGCAGGTGAAGCACAGTGTTGTCTCAACTAATCTCAAACATATTAATCTCCTATATCGCAATCAAATGCATATTAACTATAAACAAGATGAAAATATACAAAAAAATTAATAAATACCAATATATCTACAACAGATTCTAGCAAAAACATTAAGTTAATCATATACTACTCTAAATCCAGAATATCCAACTCACTCATTCGCAACGATTCTCCTCCCCACACCAGTTAGTGATTTGAAAAAAAAAAAAAAAACCAACGTAGTCTACAAATTCAAGTGCCCTTTGGAAGATTGTATCTCCAACGGGTTAAACAATATTTATGTTGGTCACACTACAAACTCGCTATCACGAGGCTTAACACTACATTTAAACGGCAATTCCAACATCTTTAGACATCTAAAACAACATGCCAAGCCATATACACAATTCCGTGAAATACTCGTCGAAAACACAACCATATATATATATATATATATATGTGTGTGTGTGTGTGTGTGTGCGCACATTACCAGCCATAATTATTAGGCGACCTCAGTGTTTAAAAAAAAAATGATGTATTTCATACTATGTTGAGTATTTATTGCCAAGTGAATAATTGTAAATGAAAATAGAATGGTTCTTTCGTTAATATTGTACAATAACATGCGCATCAAATTAATTTATAAATATTTAATAATTACCTTTATTTCCTTTTCATCAATGAAAGAATGAAGAAAACTTAGGGTGATTCGGACGAGTTCATCTTTGCTTCCTTGCCTTGTAAAATTTAGCAAAGTAATAATAACAAAACAATCATTCTATTTTCATTTAGAATTATCCACTTGGCAATAAATACTAAAAATTGTATGAAATTCATCATTTCTTTAAAACAAAAACTGGAGTGGCCTAATAATTATGGCCGGTAGTATATATATATATATATATATTAAAATTATATTTTAGAACATGTACAAATTTTTTTATCCACTACAAAGTGTACATTTTGTTTCGACATTGAAATTACTCCCTTTAGACTTTTTACCCCCCCTCTAATAAACCCAAAGAATAAAATCTAGCCATGCGGCCATAAAACCTATACCCCATCTTCCAATGTTAAATCTGTCTACAAAATTCCCAACACTTTCATTAATCAATATATTCCCTACCATCCCTCTTTTCAAAATTCTAACGAATAATTTACAAGACTTATTCCCTTGTCGCTAACCCCCACCCACATCCCACACAATACTCGCCAAATATAAGAAAAGAGGCTTTCCATTCATTTCCACACCACCTGTAATTTCAATGTCGAAACAAAATGTACACTTTGTAGTAGATAAACAAAATGTGTACATGTTCTAAAATATAATTTATAATAAATATTCACAGATCTATATTATATATCGAGCACTGTTTTAAATTAATATTTTAGACGTTGTAAATTTTTCTTCGTTCCTTGTTTACTCGTATATATATATATATATATATATATATATATAAGAAAAATTAAGACAAACATGTTATTTTATGGTAAATCGGAAGTATAACCCTATCTCAGGCGAACCATCATCAACTTCCTTCTTTATTGTACAAAGGATTAGACATGAATTCGTGTAAAACCATGAAATAACGTGTCTGTCTTAATTTTTCTTACATTTGCTCTATACGTATTTATATACATATATGTTTAGAGCTCTTTTAGAGAGTTATCCTACCACTGTATGTACAGGATACTCCCTTGGATTCTTCTATCGTCACACTGCATGCTGATATATATATAGTCAGTCAGTCAATCAAGTACCATACGTGATACACGCTTGGGCGATCATATCTCGAATGAGACATGACTGACTGGGCAGAAGATTATCCTGCAGTAGGTTGCCATTACTTTCTGCGGTAGACATGTTGCCGACCAAGGCTATAGAACCCAATCTGTCCTGTTATTTCACCCATAACTGGAAGGAATAGACGGATCAATACCTTTCTCAAGGGTATTTGCGGGTAAGTGAATGCAAGGAATTGAACTGGAATTCGAACTCGGCTCCCCGATTTCTCGTTCCGAGCCGATATCCACTGCACCACAACGCACATTTATATAGTGCATCTCCGAAATTGCGGATAGTAACGGTCTCTACATGTCCTACGTTTTTTCCTATCTTTACAGTGGCGGTGTAATTTGTCACCTAAGCAGAGGGGACATTACTGCGCATGCACTGATACACACTTCCTTCATTGATTCCTACTGCCATGCTTTGTCTTCAAAAGTGAATTAAACTAGACCCAAAGAAATGGTGTACCACTGACATATGTGGGATGAAGCTTTTTCATTGTCATTTTCAAACGTGGGTAGAAGTTTATTATCATCTCCATGAACCAGTGAGAAGATATTTATTCTCTACCCTGTAATACTATAGATGCAGACTGGGAAACCAGTGATAAACCATCGAGATCGCCGCCTTTGCAATCACATAGTGACTAGATTCCGAACGTCACCAATCGAATAGAGTTTTATTTTGATAATATCAAATAACATTAAACAAAATGATTAACGTAACACTTTCTGTCGTTTTCAATACTTACAGAAGAGCGCAGTTTAAGAAAAGAAAAGGAAATGAAAAAACAATGTCTGAGAACTTTCAATAATATTTCGACAGTATGTCTGTCTTCTTCAGTTCATGTTTAAAAGTTATGTTATGTGCGTTGTGGTGCAGTGGATATCGGTTCGGAACGAGAAAGCGGTGTACCGTGTTCGAATTCCATCTAAATTCACTGCATTCACTTACGCGCAAACACCCTTGGGAAAGGTATTAATCCGTCTATTCCTTCCAGTTATGGGTTAAATAACAGGACAGATTGGGTTCTATAGCCTTGGTCGGCAACCAGTCTACCGCAGAAAGCAATGGCAACCTACTGCGGGATAATCTTCTGCCCAGTCAGTCATGTCTCTTTCGAGACATGATCGCCCAAGCGTGTATCACATATGGCACTTAACTGAGTGACTGTGGTGCAGTGGATATCGACTCGGAACGACAAATCGGGGTGCCGAGTTCGAATTCCACATTGAATTCCTTACATTCACTTACTCACAAATACCCTTGGGAAAGGTAATAATCGTCTCTTCCCTCCAGTTATGGGCTAAATAATAGGACAGATTGCGTTCTATAGCCTTAGCTGGCAACCAGTCTACTGCAGAAAGCAATGGCATCCTACTGCGGGATAACCTTCTGCCCAGTCTCTTTCGAGACATAATCACTCAAACCGTGTATCACGTATAGCACTTAACTGATACAAGTATAAAAATATATATTTTTAAAAATGCCCCCCCCCCCCAATGCACGAGGAAAGTTACCTAGTAAAACTTCTGATTTCCCTCCCCGGAAGAAAGATCAGAACGACAGGAGAGTCCCATATGATTTGGACTAATCTGTTTGATTAATTCCTTTTAGTAACTAATCAGCTAATGAAAAATTCTAAGATGAGCAAGATCACCATTAAGCACGTTTCAGTTCCACGCTATTCAGTCTGACTGCATTTTATTCGTTTTGACTCGCTGGTTACCATTACAGCCGTTTCTCTCAAGACAATTGATGTTTGCACAAAGTCTTATAATATTTTTTTTAGATTTTTTTATATATTTTTATACTTGTACTGGATTTTAAAACATAACTCAAATAGACACACTGTCAAAATAATGCTGGACATTATCAAACAGCGCGTCTTTTCTTTTCTTTTATTAAATCTCGCACTACTCCAATTGTTGTTTTATTATTTGTAAAATATCTCATCCCCGACTACATCGTTTACACGCTGTTTTGTATTTCATTTTGACCTGAAGAGGCTGAGATTAATAGACATCGTCGATACGCGTTGTCTATATAGGTCTTCTTCTGTATTTGCACTGGATATACTACAGCATGTTTAACAAGAAAACTCACAGTATTTAGATTATACGGACTATTGTCCTCATTTTTCTTGCCATTTGTGCAAGGTTTCGGCCGTTGTACGCTCCGGCTTTCTTCAGGTGCTAAGAATTTCGAACCGAACCCTTTATTACAATCACTGGGGTATATGAACTCCATTCCTTGCCTAGAGCCTCTTCTGGAAGACGTTGGTTAGTTCCTGTGACTTGAATAAAAGAGCTGAGAGTTCAATACCAGGCTACAGCAGTGGTGAATGAAGTAAGTTACAGGGTTAGAGGGAGATAACTCATGACTACCAGAAAACGTAAGTGTAAATACTGTAAATCTTAGCTGATTAGGTCTCTTTTTCCCTCTATCTGGCCTGTTAGTATCAGATTCTCAAAGCTTTCCTTCCTCATTACATGTCCCAGGAACTTCAGCTGTCTCTTCCTGATGCTCAGTATTAAGTTTCTTTTTGTTTCCATCATTTCTAAGACCTCATCATTGCTCACATGCTCGATCCATGATATTCACAGCATCCTTCTGTAGAACCACATTTCAGTTGCTTCAAGTTTTTCCTTCATCTTTGATGGTATTGTCCAACATTCATAGATACATATCACCTAACAATAAAAACAACTTCAAATTCACCGCTTAAAACAAAAATTTGAAAACTTCAGACATAATCACCACCGATATTGCAACAAAATATCAACACTTCAGCAAACCAAAGTTTTCTCTGAATTCACTTGTTCATTTGGAGAATGTCTCAATAATAATAATAATAATAATAATAATAATGGTAATAATTCAATCAACATATACCTTTTTTTACACAATTAATACAATATCGCGTCGACTAATTTGACATTTGTTCGATATAACTTTAATTAAATTGCATTTCCCCAACCAACGCAACAACAAACCACAGCAAAAAATCTTGCAATTTTTTACTAATGATAAAGATATATTTTATCACATAAACTGTAATAAAAAGACTACGATAAGTAATTTAAAACATTAGTATTAAAAAATAATAACACAACATGAATAAGATTTTATAAAATTTAAGGACACAGATAATAACTATATTTCATAAATAACTAAAAGAAAAACGGCACGTGATGAGGCGATATTCAAAAGTAAGGGTATGATGCGTGAAGACGCGGCAGCTGAAAAAAAACCCCCGATGAAACTGACAAAGCACAAAAATCAAAAATAATGTCAAATTAGTCGACATGATAATGTATTCATTGTGTAACCAATGTATGTGTTGATTGAATCATTATTATTATTATGAAAGCGGAAACTACTCTGAAATACTTTCACGGTTTCTGCTCCGATGAATTTAACTCACTGGTGCCTCCTCTATATGAATTTACTCGAGCAACAAGATTAGCGACTAGGTTCCATCCTCTTGCTGTAAAACCAGTAAAATGTAAATGCAAATTCTACTCTACAGCTTCTTTTCTCGCACTTCCCGCCTGTGGAATTTCTTTCTATTTACTTGCTTCTCCGACAGCTATAATCTCCAAGAATTTAAATGTAAAGTCAATAGTCATCTCCTATCTCACTAACCTGCATCCTCTCTCTCATGCTCCTTTCTCCGTCCACTTCACTCTCATCAGTATTCTCATTCTTCTCTTACCCACTTCCTGACACCCCCTATAACCTGTCACTATTTCTCATGACTTTCCAAATATGTAACCCCCTGCATAACAGTGGCAGTAAAATACCTTGCTTGGAGCGATATGATTTTTTAAAAATCCTACGATACTTTCTTTTTTTTTCTTTCCTTTTCTTTCTTTCTTTCTTTCTTTCTTTCTTTTTCCTCCTTTTTTTATCCTCTCTCATGCTTCTTTCTCCGTCCACTTCACTCTCATCAGTATTCTCATCCTTCTCTTACCCACTTCCTGACGCTCCCTATAACCTGTCACTATTTCTCATAACTTTCCTGCTATGTAACCCCCTGCAAAACAGTGGCAGTAAAATGCCTCGTTTGGAACGATACGGTTATAAAAAAAAATTGGGAATTTCATATTTAAATTTTCACTGTCAGCCGAGAAAATTGACTGAAATATAGGGAAAATCTTAAAGAAGTATTATATTTAATCAAATTTGTATGAATTAAGACATTTTTATGCATATTATTATTATTATTATTATTATTATTATTATTATTATTATGATTATTATTATTATCTATAATCGTTTCACTCCGAAGAAGTCAGTAGTGTCACTGGTGCTCAAGGAACTACATGAAAGAAGAGTGAAAAGAAAGCGGAACAAGATACAGTGGGTGTCGGAGAATGGATAAGAGAAGGACGTCAATGCTGGGGTGTAAGGGTTCGCGTGGCAGTAGAGCGAAAAGGAAGCAAATAAGGTGCTGGGGAAAAGATAAGAGAAAGATTTGAATCAAGGAGATAAAATATAGCAATTGACGTTAGACTTACTTACTTATTAATACTATCTATCTATCTATCTATCTACCTACCTACCTATCTATCTATCTATCTATCTATCTCAGATTCTTCGTTTTATCTATCTATCTATCTATCTATCTATCTATCTATCTATCTATCTATCTATCTATCTATCTCATTCTGTTAATCACTCTCTTTCTATCTCAGTCTGTTCATATCTATCTATCTTCTTTTTTTTTTAATCATGTCACCCCAAGCAAGTCATTCCACTGCCACTATAGCGCAGGGGGCTACATAGGGCGATAGACGAGTTAGGATGTACATAGGGGGAGAGTTGGGGAGAATGGGAGGGTTAGTGTGTTAGGAGGTGTCTATTCACCTTACATTTAAACTCTTAGAGGTTATAGCCGTCGTGGAAGCAAGCATGCGGAAGGGAATTCCACAGGCGGGAAGTGCGAGGAAAGAAGCTGTTGGAGTAGAAATTGCGGTTATATTTCATCGGTTTCATTGTAAAAGGGTGGGACCAAGTTGCCAATCTAGTATCTCGTGCGAACTCACACCTAGGGGGCACCAGTGATTTAAGTTCATCAGAGCAGGAGCCATGAAAGTATTTCTAAAAGAGGCACAGGGAAGCCATGTCACGCCGGTGAGAGAGTGACTGCAGGCGGTCAGCTAAGTCGGTATCAATCACATTACAGATTCTTCGCGGTATTTTGTCAAGAAGCCAGAGGAGAATAGCAGGGGCACCCGACCAGATGTAGCAACAGTGTTCAAAACACGGGCGGATGGTAGATTTGTATAAGGCAGGATAGTTTCAGGCGGAAAGAATTTCCGGGCCCTGCACAGAGAGCCAACTTTCATGGCAGCGGATTTAGCAATGGATTCGACGTCTCAGGTCCGCTGAGAGTGTCAGGCCAAGCAGGCGTAGTGTTTTGCTCTCTGGGAGGCATGCCTGTTCCATGCTAATGGGAGGGAGGTGCGGTCGTCTGTGGTGGTTAATTGACAGCAGCTTCGTTTTGGAAGAATTGAATTTTACGAGCCATTTCCTACCCCAATCCACCACGTATTGGAGGTCTTTTTCAAGCTCAGCCGCGAGGTTCGCCTTATCATCAACATCAGATTTTTGATCGAGGCGAGCGCATACTGTGGTATCGTCGGCGTACATGCCTACTTGTGATCTTATGGCATCGGGGAGATCATTGATGTAGATTAGAAAGAGCGTAGGACCTAGGATAGAGCCTTGGGGGACACCCGAGTTTGTAGAGGTTTTTTGGGAGGCATGTCCGTTTAAAACCACCTTCAGTATGCGGTTGGAGAGGAATGACTGGATTAAGTCCAACAAAAGTGCATCAATGCCGTGGCTTCGCAGTTTCCGTAGAAGGCCGTCATGCCATACTCTGTCGAATGCTTTAGAGATATCCAGGGTGACAGTTCGGGCCTCACCATTCTTGTCGAGAGCCTGGTATATATACTTGCTGATGGTCGTTAGCATATCAGCAATAGACCTGGTGAAGCGGAAGCCATACTGTTTGTCCGATAGGAGCCCGTGGGCCGTGAGATGCTGAACGACCTCGGCATTGATAATGGCTTCGAATACTTTGCCGAAAGATCGGAAGAAGGCTGATAGGACGGTTATTTGCGGGGTCCGATGGTTCCACAGTGTTCTTGAATATTGGAGCCACAGAAGAAGACTTCCAACAGGCAGGAAAGCAGGAGGAAGATAGGCAGAGGTTGTAGAGCTTAGAAAAGACAGAAGAGAGTTCAGGGGCACATTTCTTCAAGACTATGATTGGGATTCCGTCCCCACCACTCGCTTTGTGAGGGTCAAGTTTTGATATTATGCTAGAAATCAGCGAGGGCGTGATGTGGACGTCATTCAATTGAGCCTCAGTTCTAGATGGAAAATCGGGTGTCTGGACTCCAGACGGATCCAGACACGAATTGGTCGAGAATCTACGGGCAAAGCATTCAGCCTTGTCCGCTGAGGAGGTGAGGACCTCAAACTCGTTGATTAGTGGGCGTATTGAGGACTTACTCTTGTTGAACACGCTTTTACAGAGGCGCCAGTAGTCTTTGGCTCCAAACTCAGAGGATGCTATGCGCTGCTTCATTCTGGCAGCAAACAGCATCTTAGCTTCGATAAGTATCTTTTTTACACTTATTACGAGCTGAGGTGAAAAGGCGCCTGTTTTGGTCCGACGCGTGGCTACGGTAAAGCCGGAAGAAGTGATTCCGGTGGGCAATGGCGGCCGAGCAAGCGAACGAGAACCAGGGAGACGAATGGGATTTAAGCTGAAATTTCCTGGCAGGGATGAAAGCATCGATGCCAGCCTTAACCCAGGAGGAGACCTCTGATGCACAGTCTTCGACGGGAAGACTAAAAACATTGTTCCAAGGGACGTCACAGAGGAAGTCACGGAACGAATCCCAGTCTGCTCTTTGATAGCAGTAGGATATTCTGCTGGTCTGGGTTTCTTGGGTACGGGTGGAGTGGAACGAGATGTTGACAGAAACTACGGTGTGGTCAGAATTACCGAGAGGGCAGAGCTGTCTGGTGGTGCAAGAATTTGGGGTGAAAGTGAAGCAGAGGTCTAGTAGCGAGTCCCTTCCGTTAGCGCTATTGGAGAAACGCGTGGAGAAGTCCACCACTTGCGTAAGAGATTGGGAGATTGAAAAATTAAAGGTGTGGACACCAGATCTATCTATCTATCTATCTATCTATCTATCTATCTATCTATCTATCTATGTTTATAATCGTTTCACTCCGAGCAAGACAGTATTGTCACTGGTAGGCTACATGAAAGAAGAGTGAAAAGAAAGCGGAACAAGAGGTGTCGGAGAATGGATAAGAGAAGGACGTCAATGCTGGTGTGCAAGGGTTCGCGTGAGAGTAGAGTGAAAAGGAGAAAGAACAAAGTACATTCGCTGTCAGGGAAAAGATGAGAGAAAAATGGAAGTCAAGAAGATAAGAGATGGCGATTGACGTTGCACTTATACTCTTGGAGATTGTAGCTATCAGGGAAGCAAATATATGTAAGGGAGTTCCACAGGCGGGAATTGCGAGAAAAGAAACTGATGGAGTAGAAGTGACTGAGCGTTTTGACCGTACATTTGACCGTTTTGACCGTTTTGACTGTAAAAGGGTGGAACCTGGTTGCTAGTCTAGTAGTTCCTGTTGCGAAGCTCGTCGAAGCAGAAGCTTTGAAAATATTTGTAGAAGACACAGAGGGAAGCCATATCATGTCGGTGAGAAAGTGACTGGTGTCGAGAAACCCAAGCTGAATGGCTGGGGCGCCCGATCACATATAATAACAGTGTGTGTGTGTGTGATTGTGTGTGTGTTTGTGTGTGTTTGTGTGCGTGTGTTGTGTGTGTGTGTTTCTGTGTTTGTGTTTGTGTGTGTGTTTGTGTGTGCTTATGTTTGTGTGTTGTGTGTTTTTTGTGTGTGTTTGTGTGCGTGTGTGTTTGTGTGTGCTTGTGTGTGTGTTTGTGTGTGTTTGCGTGTGTGTTTGGGTGCGTTTGTGTGTGTGTTTGTGTGCATGTTTGTGTGTGTGTGTGTGTGTGTGTGTGTGTGTGTGTGTGTGTGTGTGTGTGTGTGTGAACATTGGGACCAACTTCGGTTGCCTCGTATCACTACACAATTTTCAGTTCACTCAACCCGCCATTAGTTTAACCGCTATACCATCCACACCATCTGTTACCCTGAGTTGTAAACTGCACCGATTTAACTCCTGTATCCAGCGGCTTATATGACTTGAGCGTTCGATTCTTTAAATCGATCGATCGAATGATTACGATGTCTGCGGGCATTCACTTTCAACTCCTTAACCTCAACGCCTCACCCACGATCGGCAATTTTCCCGCTTCCTGGTACACCGTGACCCCCATCCCCATCTCACCGCAATTTTCTATTGAGTGTCCGTTTCTTCCTGACCTAGCCGCTTCTTTCGTCTGCATTTATTATTTTGTCTAAAACCCAGGTTCTTAGGCGTTCTTTTTGGCCCTCCGTAGTAAATAATTGTCAATTTGGATACTATTTTGGTTTGGTATGGCTTTTGGCACAGAGCGATTTCTTATTCATACTCCACGAACCGCAATTTTTCGATTGCCTTCCGCGCAGGGGACGTTTATCAACGGTCAGTTCGCTTGAGAAAACTAAGTGACTCGGCAAGAGAAACTATTCTCAAATGCGACGGTGGCGAGTTGCGCGATAAACAAGTGGCGAGGGCCTCACCATAAAGTTGTGGTTAACAAGCACATTTTTCATCCTATTCTAAGCCTTTCACTTTTTAAATACCATGATATTTCAGGGCGTATACCATCATGGCTCTCTATAGCGTCCTTTTGTTCAATAACTATCAAATACTAAGACTTCACGAGAAAGATATTGACATTTTGGTAAATGTTTGTTTTAACTCCCGACGGCTTTTCCCCTGCAAATTTATCCAAAATAGCATTATCTCCGTGCAAATGTATATGCTGAACTCAAATCAACAATTAGTTATTGAAGAAACTTACATTTTTTTTTATCAAAATGTCCATAAAAAAGGAACTATATCTTGCACTTTTTCTCTCCCGTAACTCTCACGAAGTCATGTAATTAACTGGAAAATGACGTTCTACGTAGGCAGCAATTTTCTGTCGATTTTTTGTCGATTTTCTTCATTTACTTAAACTTCCGGCGATGTAATTCCTGTCATCAAAGTAAACAACGAATTTTGGCAGATTTTTGGTCGATTTTTCTTCATTTACTGATACTTCCGGCAATGTACTTCCTGTCAGGAAAGTAATGCGCTATTGTATTTCTACGCTTATTACTTTGATGACAGGAAGTACATCGCCGGAGGTTTCAGTAAATGAAGAAAATCGACAAAGAATTGACAGAAAATTGCTGCCTACTTAGAACGTCATTCTGCAGTTAATTACATAACTTCGTGAGAGTTACGGGAGAGAAAAAGTGCGAGATATAGTTCGTTTTTTTAATGGACTTTCAAAGCAAAAAAGCTAAGTTTCTTCAATAACTAATTGTTGATTTGAGTTCAGCATATACATTTGCACAGGAATGATACTATTTTGGATAAATTTCAAGGGGGAAAGCCATCGGGAGTTAAAACGAACATTTACCGACATTTTTTATGTTATCTTACGATTTTCTCAAATGACAGAATATTTTAGAACTTAGACAACCATAGCTCTCCACAGCTTCCTTTTACTTATTGATTAACAATTACCATGATTTCTTGTATTATTGTAAGTTTTTCTTAAATACCATCAGATTTCAGGACGTAGATAAACATGGATCTCCACGGCTTCCTTTCCTTTATTCACTATCAATACTTTTCGAAAAGATATTCATATGTTTGATGCTATTTGTCTATGATTCAGAAATGAAGTAGTATTTACAGTATTTACATTATTGGCACTATCGTCCTCATCTTTGTTGCCAATTGTACAACGTTTCAGCCAGAGCGTACAAAGGCTGAAATGTCTTACAAATGGCAACAAAGATGAGGACAATAATCCCAATAATGTAAATAATGTCTTATGCTACTTTTAGGAAGTTTATGACCATATCACACTGGTAGAACTTTTCTCAGGAAAAAAAACAAAAAAACAAAAACATTATCTCCAAAAAATCTCTTACAAAGAATACTTCTTCTATGTGCCCTGTCCCTTCGGGACGTAGGCGATCATGGTTCTCCACGTCTCCCTATCCCTTGTGGCTCTTAGTATGTTTGTTCCTGTTGCTCCTGGCAACCCCCGTTCCATCATCCACCTGATCAGGCCCTGCAAATATGTTATCCGCTGCCTTCCTCTGTCTCTCCTTCCTTCTATCTGTCCAGTCAGTATCAGGTTCTCCAAGCTCTCCTTCCTCATTGCATGTCCCAGGAACTTCAGTTGTCTCTTCCTGATGCTCAGCATCAATTTCCTTTTTGTTGCCATTCTTTCTAACACCTCGTCGTTGCTTGCATGCTCAGTCCACAATATCCGTAGCATCCTTCTGTAGAACCACATTTCGGCCGCTTCCAGTTTTGTCCTCATTTTACTGGCGGCTCTATAAAAAAAAAGTATTAAGTTACAATAAACCCTCAATCCCCAAGTAATAAATTTGAGGTCCTCATATCTTCAGCGGACAAGACCAAATGCTTTGCTCGCAGATTCTCCACTAACTCGACACTGGATTTGTCTGTGGTATCCTTAACCTACTTCCCACCTAGAACTGAAGCTTAACTGAGTGACGTTCACATTACCCACTCGCTGGTTTCTAACATAATTTCAAAGCTTGGCCCCCATAAAGCGAGTGGAGCAACGGCACCCCAATCATTGTCCTGAAGAAATGTGCCCCCGAAGTCTTCTCTGTCCTCTCCAAACTCTACAACTACTGCCTCTATGCTTCTTGTTTTTCTGCCTGCTGGAAGTCCTTCACTGTGGTTCCAGTATTTAAGAATTCTGGAGAACCCTCAGAACCCTTTAATTATTGCCCTATCAGTCCCCTACCGATTTTTGGCAAAGTGTTCGAGGCTATTAATGCTGAAATGGTTCAACATCTCACAACCCCCAGTTTCTTCACTAACAAACAGTATGGTTTCCGCTTCACCAGGTCTACTGCTGATGTGCTAACGATTATCACTGGGTATATATACTAGGCTCTCGATAAGAACGGCGAAGCTCGAGCTGTTGCACTGGATATCTCCAAAGCGTTTGACAGAGTCTACGCAAGCTACGGGGCTATGGCATAACTGGACTGTTGTTTGATCTAATCCAGTCGTTCCTTTCAAATCGCGTAATGAAGATAGTATTGAATGGACATGCTTCCAGATACTATCGTACCAACGTGGGTGTCTCTCAAGGCTCTATTCTAGGTCTTACGGTTTTTCTGACCTTTATAAACGATCTCCTTGCTGTGATCAGATCCCAAGTATACATATACACTGACGACACCACCATTTACTCCCACCTCGATGAGAAATCTGGTGAGGTTGACAAAGCGAACCTCGGTGCTGAAAAGAACCTCCAATCTGTAGTGAACTGGGGTAAGAAATGGCTCGAGAATTTTAATGCTTCCAGAACGAAGCTGCTATCTGTTAAGCACAATAGACAATCGCTCCTACACCTCATTAGCATGAATCAGACTAGCCTCCCTGAAAGCAAAACACTAGCCTCCTCTGCCTAAATCTCTCAGCCGATCTCAAATGGAATGACTACATTGAATCCATACCTAATTTTGCTGCTAGGTAGGTCGGTTCACTGTGTAGGGGCAGAAGTTTTTTCCCGTCTAAATCCATAATGCACATATATAAATCTATCATCTGCCCGTTCATTGAATACTGCAGTCATATATGGTCGGGTGCCTCTGCTATTCATCTCGGGCTTCTTGAAATAATCCAACGGAGAATCTGCAACGCCAATCTGGTAGCTCCCGACCTGGTAGCTCAGAACCAGTCACATTCTCACCGACGTAACGTGGCTTCCCTTTGTCTCTTCTACAAATACTTTCACGGCTTCTGCTTCGATGAGCATAGATTCCTACGTGAATTTACTAGAGCTACTAGACTAGCAACTAAGTACCACCCTTTTACAATGAAACCAATCAAATGTAACCGCAACTTCTACCCACTCAGCTTCTTTTCTCGCACTTTCCGCCCGTGGAATTTTTTTCCGTATATTGCTTCCATGAAAGCTACAATCTCCAAGAATTTAAATTCAAAGTCAATTGCCATCTCTTATTATCTCATTCATAGACTAGACCATATCCATTCGGGGGTAGGATAGGATGTTCCTCTACAACAGAAAGATAGGTAGTTTTCGCAACTTCCAATCTGTCCAGTTCCAATTCCAGTCCATAATTCCCGTCTGAATCCATACTGCACATATATAAATATACCATCCAACCGTGTGTTGTATACTGCTATCACATCTGGTCCGGTGCTCCTGCTATTCATCTCGGGGTTTTTGGCTAAATCCAACAAAGAATCTGCAATGTGATCAATCCCGACTTGGTAGCTTAGCTGCAGTCACTTCATCACCAGGATTATGTGGCTTCCCTCTGTCTCTTCTACAAATACTTTCACGGCTTCAGCTCTGACGAGCTTAGCTCCCTGGTGCCTTTTCTCCATGAATTTACTCGAGCTACTAGACTAGCAACTAGATCCTACCCTTTTACAGTGAAACCGATAAAATGTAACCGCAACTTCTACTCCCTCAGCTTCTTTACTCGCACTTCCCGCCTGTGGAATTCACTTCCGTCTGCTTGCTACAATCATTAAGAACTTAAATGCAATGTCAGTTGCCATCTCTTATTTCCTTGACTTGCATCTTTTCCCTGAAAACCCGTATATCATTATCTAAAACTAAACTAAACTATCGCCCGGTTCACACTCCACCCACGTCTATTGTACAGGTGTAGAGGCTCATCACTTGTTCGCTGTTTAGGATGTGGTTTCCGGCTTTCTCTTTTCCAAATCTTTTCCCTCTCACGTAGCCCCCTGCACACCAGTGACGTTACCGCCTTGCTCGGGGTGATAGGATTTTAAAAAAACAAACTATAAATTATAATGACTTCTTAGAGAATACGTATTGACATTACTTATTCTAAGCTTTTCTTTTCTAAAATGTCATGAAATTTCAAGATATAGATGATCATGACTCTCCACAGCTTCCTTTTGTTTATTTAAACTTATTTATAAATGATACTTTGTCTGTGTGTATGTGTGTGTCTGTGTGTCTGTGTGCCCGTTACCTATAGACTCCGAAACGGCTGAACCGATTGTCTTGAAAATTTACACAGTTTTACTATAAGCGTCTTAGCTAGGTTTTGTGCCGAGGTACCCCCGATAAATATCGAAAATCGATAATCGAAAAAGTCGGGTTATAGAAGGAGTGGTCCGATTTTAATCAAATTTGATGCACTCATAGACAAAGACATAAGAAACGATATTCAGAAGTTTCAAGGTTGCAGTTCTTACAATAGTGCAGAACATCGATATGTAGATAGATCTATCTATCACCCGGTTCACACTCCACCCACGTCTATTGAACAGGTTAAGAGGCTCATCCCTTGTTCCCTGTTTAGGATGTGGCTTCCGGCTTTCTCTTTTCAAATTTTTTCACTATTACGTAGCCCCCTGCACATCAGTGGCGTTACCGCCTTGCTCAGGGTGATACGATTAAAACAAAATATATACATAAAAGGCAAGATGTTTGTGTGTGTGTGTCTGTTTATCTGTCTGTATGTCCTTTATACTAATCCACAATTTTTATCCGATTCTCACCAAATTTCACACAAATATTCTTTAGGCTGAGTCTGAGCTCCAGGATCATGGATTAGTTGCAAAGCTTTCATTACACCCGAGCAACGCCGGGCTATACTGCTAGTTAGCAATAAAAAAAGGGTAAGAAAAGTTTGCAGTTCACGGCAAAGATTTGACAACTGATTTACAGTAATGCCTGACATCACATTAGTTATTTTAGCTTTCAAATCTTCTAATGAACTAGGTTTGGTTGCATACACAATTGTTTTCACGTGAAAAAAAAATCTAATGGAGTCAAATCTGGTGAACATGGAGGCCAATAAAATGATCTACCTCTTCCGATCCATCGGTTTACTTATCTAAAATTGATTGCACAGTTTGTTGATAAAGAATTATTCAATAACTTAAAACTAACTTCATTAAACTTTATAACATTTTTTACATATTATTTATATTACAAATACAAATAAAGTTATAAATTTTTTAAAGTGCATACGAACGTTATGGGCACCCTGTATTCCGTGAGGTATTAAAACTTATGAGAATTCTTGTCGCAGTCGATACCTAAGAAGCTTATGAAAGCTTTTCCCCAGTGTCGATATTCAGACGCTATGGGGTTGGTAAGTTCCTCTGGACAGAGTAGATTAGCCATTATCAAAATTGTTAACAAAGAGAGTTCATTAGATTGTTGTAGAATTGTTTTCGTATTGGCTTAAATGTAAGCTTTGATGAACTCATATTCACTTCCTCCCCACTAGAACGAATGCCCGAGGAGGATGCGACACAAGGCTAATTAAAGCGGGAATCCGATCCCTTAAGATCGACCAAAAATATCCCGTAGACTTTGCCTCAGGCGGAGTCGGGCTCTAGTCAATTTATCCCCAGACGAGACTCGACACTTCGGCAGAATCTCGTCTCTACCCTTCGGTAGAGCCTAGTCTGAGTTCCTTTCCGCCTGGAGGAAGAGAGTCTGACTCAGAGAGAGCTTTTATGGACTCTGAATACAGAGTTCTCCTGAATATATGTTTTGACACATTAATGAAGAAAACAGATCATACTTCTTCTTCTTCTTCTTCTTCTTCTATGTGCCCTGTCCCTTCAGGACGTAGGCGATCATGGATCTCCATGTCCCCCTATCCCTTGTGGCTCTTAGTATGTTTGCTCCTGTTGCTCCTGGCAACCCCCGTTCCGTCATCCACCTGATCAAGCCCTGCAAATATGCTATCCGCTGCCTTCCTCTGTCTCTCTTTCCTTCTATCTGGCCAGTCAGTATCAGGTTCTCCAATCACTCCTTCCTCATTGCATGTCCCAAGAACTTCAGTTGTCTCTTCCTGATGCTCAGTATTAATTTCCTTTTTGTTGCCATTCTTTCCAACACCTCATCGTTGCTTGCATGCTCAGTCCACGATATCCGCAGCATCCTTCCGTAGAACTACATTTCTGCTGCTTCCAGTTTTGTTCTCATTTTCGATGATATTTTTCAGCATTCACTGCCGTATTGAAGAACTGACATCACATCGCAATCCAGTACTCTTTTCTTTGTTTCTAGTGGAAAATTTCCTGTGTGTTAGTACTTTACTCAGCTTCTGGAATCAAATAAATGTATATAGAATCAAATATAAGCGACTAATATTTACCCATACCTGAACCAAATTAAGTGGTGATAGGCTTAAATATGAACAAGCTATATTAACGTATCTCCCAACCTATTAGATGCTTACCGGCTTATACATAAAAGATTAAATTCATATATAAAAAAATATTTTACCTTTCAGTTAACCAATTAAAATAGAGTATGCTCCAAATGAGAAACCGGAGGGCCGAGTTCGAATTCCAGCTGAATTCATTTCTTTCACGTACGCACAAATGAATTGTATTTCTCACATTCCGGTTATGCTAAAGTTATTTTGGCAAATCTAGAATTGTTTATCTTTTGTTTTCTTGGTAGAAAGACACAGACCACTCGCACAACTGAAGTAACACAATCTTCTTTTTTTTTCCATTTAACTTTAATATGGTCTTTTGATTTACTAAACTAATTTTAATAAACAGCAAAAATTAAGATTCAGAATTTCTGATTTTTGTATAAGCAAACCGGACTCGCCATTCAGGATTGCCGTACTGCTATGACTCATTTCACTCATTTAATTTTGCCTTGTACCTAACCTAAGATTGGTAAATATCTGTGTTTTATCATGTGTGCATAGATCGTTTGCCGCCAAGATTTTGCATGCCACAGATTCACCTGATGTAAATTTAATAGTTTTTTTTTAAAATAAATATTCCATTCTATTTTTGACTTTGTATAGAAGAGAAACAAGAATCGTTCGCTATTTCTTTTTGTTTATTTTTAAATTCTTTTGCCTCTAAATTTTCAGAACGGATCCTAACGTTTCCTTTTCCTGTCTTACCAAAATCCAATTTCTTGTTCAGACCAACTTATTTCCTTTTATTTATGCGATTGAATTAAAGGAAAAAAGGATTTTTGATCAATGTTTTATCTATTTATTTATTTTTAGCTAAGAAAACATTTGTTTACGACAGGGAGGTTGGGTGTCTGTGTCGAGCCAGAATGATTTTTCTCGTCAGAATCGAGCTTACACACTTATATATCTACCATTCATCCGGGCATTGAATACTGTTGCCATATCTGGTCGAGTATTCCTGGTATTCATCTCGACGTTTTTGACAAAATCCACAGAAGGATCTGCAATGTAATCAGTCCTGACTTGGCATCTCGAATTCAGTTACTTTCTCCCCGACATGATGTGGCTTCCCTCTGTCTTTTCTACAAATATTTTCATGGCAAATGCTCCGACGAGCTTTTTTACCAGGTGCCCCGATCACACGAATTCAATTGAGCTACTAGATTGGCATCAAGGCCCCATCCTCTTTACCGGTGAAATTGTTAAAGGTAACTCCACTTCTACTCCAACAGTTGATTTTCTCGCACTTTCTGTCTGTGGAACTTCTTCCTGTTTACTCGCTTCCCTGATAGTAGAATCTTCAGAAATTTAAATGCAATGACAACTAACATATTCTATCTTCTCGAATCCCGTTTATCTTTTACCCTTTCCTCAATCCCCACTGTACCCGGTCTTCACTTTCGCTGTAACCCTCTATTCACTAGTGGAGGTGCCACCTTGCTTAGGGTCTAATGATTAAAGCTAATCAATTTGTTCAATTGTGTTTATACTGCATGCTTTTACTAAAAATAAGCATCATTTAAACTTTGTCGTTCTGGTTCAAACTTTATGGATAATGGAGGCATGTCTTTATTTACAAGACTTGGGTAACTTCTTCATTTTCTTCTTCTTCTTCTTCTTCATCTTCTTCTTCTTCTCCATCTTCTTCTTCATTTTCTTCTTCTTTTTCGTCTTCATTTTCTTCTTCTTTTTCATTTTCTTCTTCTTCATTTTCTTCTTCTTCTTCTCCTTCTTCTTCTTCTTCTCCTTCTTCTTCTCCTTCTTCTTCTTCTTCATTTTCTTCTTCTTTTTCGTCTTCATTTTCTTCTTCTTCTCCATCTTCTTCTTCATTTTCTTCTTCTTTTTCGTCTTCATTTTCTTCTTCTTTTTCATTTTCTTCTTCTTCATTTTCTTCTTCTTCTTCTCCTTCTTCTTCTTCTTCTTCTCCTTCTTCTTCTCCTTCTTCTTCTTCTTCGTCTTCATTTTCTTCTTCTTCTCCATCTTCTTCTTCATTTTCTTCTTCTTTTTCGTCTTCATTTTCTTCTTCTTTTTCATTTTCTTCTTCTTCATTTTCTTCTTCTTCTTCTCCTTCTTCTTCTTCTTCTTCTTCTCCTTCTTCTTCTCCTTCTTCTTCTTCTTCTTCATTTTCTTCTTCTTTTTCGTCTTCATTTTCTTCTTCTTCTTCATTTTCTTCTTCTTTTTCGTCTTCATTTTCTTCTTCTTCTTCATTTTCTTCTTCTTTTTCGTCTTCATTTTCTTCTTCTTCTTCTTCTTCTTCTCCTTCTTCTTCTCCTTCTTCCTCCTTCTATGTAAATTGTGCTTCCAGGAAGTAGGCGATCATGGCTTCCTACGCCTCCCTATACTTGGTTGCTCTGAGCACACTTTATCCTGTTACACAACGCAGCACTCGTTCTGTCATCCATCTGCTCAGGCCATTCAAATATGTTATCCTTTGCTTTACTCTGTGTCTTTTTCCCTCTATCTGGCCTGTTAGTATTAGGTTCTCCAAGCCCTCCTTCCTCATCGCATGTCCCAGGAAATTTAGTTGTCTCTTCCTGATGCTCAATATTAATTTCTTTTCGTTTCTATTCTTTCTAAAACCTCATCATTGCTCACATCTTCGATCCATGATATCCTCAGCATCCTTCTGTTGCTTCAAGTTTTTCCTTCATCTTCGATGATGATGTCCATCATTCACTGCCATATTGAAGAACTGACATCCCATAGCAATCCAGTACTCTCTTCTTTGTTTCTAGTGAAATTGTCCTGTTTCTTAATACTTTACTCAGCTTCTGGAATGCTCCTTCGACATGCCAATTTGCCTTCGGATCTCTGTTTGGCACTTTCTATCTTTTGTTAGAAAACTTCTCAGGTATTTAGATTTTTGTACCTGCTTGATTTAAGTATACCCCGCTTGTATTTCGCATTTTGGGCTGCTCATTTGCTGATGATACATTCGGTTTTCTTGCAGTTTATTTGTAGTCCCTTTTTGTTCAGCTGCCTTCTGTAGGGGATCTTGTAGTTTCCATTCCGTGTCTGATATCAGAACTGTATCATCTGCGTACTTTAGGTCGTTTAAATTGTGGCCTCTGATGACGAATGCTAGTATAACATCTAGGGTCGCGCTGTACAAGTTTAATCGATCCGGTGAAAAGACACATTCTTGTCTTACGCCCCTTTCTATCTTTGGGGGTAACATAGTCTTCATAATTTGGAAGCTTTGCTTTTCTAGGCAGAAAGACAATATCTTTTTTTTACCAGAAGTAAAAATCGTTTACGCCGTCTTGTGACAGAATATATATTTGCAATTCTGCAACCACCTTTCCGCACAAGAAATATTGCAAGCATATTGCTAATCTAACGTTATTTCCAGATCATGACTGACTGGGCAGAAGATTATCCCGCAGTAGGTTGACATTGCTTTCTGCGGTAGACTGGTTGCCAGGCAAGGCTATAGAACCCAATCTGTCCTTTTATTTAACCCATAACTGGAAGGAAGAGACTGATTAATAATTAGTGGGGGATCATTTTATTACGTCATAACAATAAAAACCTATCCTCCACTTTATGACCAGTAAAATCCTTAATCATGATTCCAACTATTATATTCAGTCAGTCAGTTAAGATCCATACGTGATACACGCTTGGGTGATCATGTCTCGAAAGAAACATGACTGACTGGCAGAAGATTATCCCGCAGTGTGTTGCCATTGGCTTTCTGCGGTAGAATGGTTGCCAGCCAAGGTTATAGAACCCAATCTGCCCTATTATTTAACTCATAACTGGAGGGAGAAGAGAGATCATATCACATAATTATATTAAGTATAATTAGTGGGGGGGTCACTTTATTACTTCAAAATAATAGAAAACTGATCCCCCACTTTATGCCCAGTAAAATTTTTAATTATGTTTCCAACTATTATATTCAGTCAGTTAAGTGTCATACGTGATACACGTTTTGAGTGATCATGTCTTGAAAGAGACATGACTGACTGGGCAGAAGATTATCCCGCAGTATGTTGCCAGTGCTTTCTGCGATAGATTGGTTACCAGCCAAGGCTATAGAACCCAGTCTGTCTTGTTATTTAACCCATAACTGGAAGGAAGAGACGGACTAATACCTTTCCCAAGGGTATTTGCGCGTAAGTGAATGCAATGAATTCAACTGGAATTCGAACTCGGATACCCGATTTCTAGTTTGGAGCAGATATTCACTGCAACACAACGCACATCATTCCATCATGTTTTAGTCTTAAAAAATTTTTTTTTTTTTGTAATTATTAAAAATATATATTTTTTAAATCACATCGCCCCAAGCAAGACATTTTACTGCCACTGTTGTGCAGGGGGTTACATAGGAGGAAAGTTATGAAAAAGAGTAATGGGTTATAGGGGATATCAGGAAATGAGAAGGACGAGAATACTGATGAGAGTGAGCATGAGAGAGAGAGAGAGAGAGAGAGGTGGGTACAGGTTAGTGAGATAACAGATGACTACTGACTTTACGTTTAGATTCTTGGAGATTGTAGCTATCGAGGAAGCAAGTAAACGGAAGAGAGTTCCACAGGAAGTGTGAGAAATGAAGCTGCTGGAGTAGAATTTGCGTTTACATTTTAATGGTTTCAGAGTAAAAGGGTGGGACCTAGTTGCTAATCTTGTGGATCGAGTAAATTCATATATAGTGGGCACTAGTGAGCTAAGTTCATCTCAGATACTATTTGTAGAAGAGATATAGGGAAGCCACACTCCGCCGGTGAGTAAGTGACTGTATCGGAGCTGCAAAGTCGAAATCGATCACTTTACAGATTCTCCGTTGGATTTTGTCAATGACCTCTAGGTGGATAGCAGGAGCACCCGACCAGATAAGGCAGCAGTATTCAATGCACGGGCGGATGGTAGATTTTTATATGTGCGGGATGGTTTCAGACGGGAAAAACTTCCTGGCCCTACACAGGGAACCGACCTTCTTAGCAGCGGATTTAGCTATTCTACCTCGACAGATTTAGTACTTTCTGTGAATCCTTTCATGAACAATCTTAACTTTTTCAAATCAAGGATTGATCTTTATCTATATTCCTTATCCTCGTAATAATCACTTCCCACTACCTTACATGAACATCCCACACTACATTCGTTATTACCAAGAATTGCCACGTTGACAATATACAACAAAAATCGCCCAATAAAAATCACTCAAGAAATGATTTACTATTAAAATACAAAGTCTGCTAAAAAAAAACAAAAAAAAAACTACAATATATATTAATTTCAATAATCTTGGAATTATTTCGAACTTTTGTTTTCATCTTCGCTGATATAGGTGTTATAATAGACACAACGTTTCGACCAAGCACCCTCTGGTCATCATCAGGTATCAAATATTATTGAAAATTACTCATCTCAGAAATAAATACAAGTTATAACAAGTGGCACGAACCCACTAACATAATCCAATTGCCAAAATCCTTCTGACACTGAATATAAAAGACTCCAAAAATACACCACTAAAGTCCTTCGGGACGGTGGCGTAGTGGATATAGTAGTTGGTTATACATGGTCATGAGTTCGATCCTTGGACATGGTAATGAGAGTAACAAATTCCAACATAAAAGAACAGTAATTGATTTCACAGGATATTTCGCAATAATCAAAGAGATATTCCACATCAACCAATCTATGGACACCTGATGATGACCAGAGGGTACATGGTCGAAACGTTGTGTCTATTACTGATCTCAGAAATAAATACAACATATATCAATTTGGCATTTAATCCTCTTCGAAGTAGTCTCCTTCTTAAGCCAGACATTTTACTTAATTTCCATTGATGAAAGCATTCCTGGAACTTCTTTTTGAGGATAGCGAGCAGCTGCTTTGTCAGATTCTCTTAGTGTTCCTCGACGTCTTAAGCCATTGTCACAGAGGGAATCACTGTGCTATAGCGAAATTACCACACTCTACACACTTTCCTTCAAAGCATTGTTATAAACGACGGAAGTAAGAACATCATAATTTAATGTGTATGAGTTCAAGCTTAATGTGTGCAAAACGGCTTCTATTTGCTTACCTGGCAGCTCGACTTAAGTCAATTTCTTATCAGTGGGATGTAGCTTCCCTCTCTCTCTTCTATAAATATTTTCATGGCTTCTGCTCTAAAGAACTTAGGTCACTGCTGCATCCTCCACAAGAATTTACTCGGGCAACCAGACTGGCATCAAGGTCCCACATTTTTGCAGTTCGATCAACCAAATGCAGACGACAATTCTACTCCAATAGCTGCTTTTCTCGCGCTTCCCGCCTGTGGAACTTCCTTCCATATACTTGCTTTTCTGACCGCTATAACCTCCAAGAATTTAAATGCAAAGTCAATTCCCATCTCTTATCCACTTAACTCTAGCCCTTTCGACATCTCCCGTGTATCTTGTTCTTTTCCTTTCTCTCTACCTTCGTAATTGTCTTCACTCCTGTGTTCATATCCTTCTCTTGCCCTGTCTCTTTCTCCCCCCTGCAGCTAGTTCATCTTTGTCTTCACTCTTTTCCAGTCTTAAACTTTAACTCTCCTATGTAGTCCCCTGCACATCAGTGGTAGCACCGCCTTGCTTAAGGTGAAATGATTAAAAAAAGAACTTTAGATCCGTTACCATAGTAACAATCCCGATAATGTTTTATAAAACCACGTAATTATGATGCAACCGGCAGCCTGTCAAGCGCGTTAGGTCTCGTCCGTCTGGCACTGGCGAACCGTCACCGGCTGCTGCGGTTCGCTGCTGCTGCTACACGTCGTCCGCCGTTTTGCCGTTTGCCGTTGCCGCTGCTGCCGCCACCGCCACCGAAACGAGCTGACAACGACGACGACGACGACACAGAGACGAAAACAACGCGGAGCCAAGTTCAAATTCCAGTTGAATTTCTTTCATTCACTTACGCGCAAATACCTATATGGAGTAAATAGCAGGACAGATTGGGTTCTATAGCTGACAACCAGTCTACCGTAGAAAGTAATGGCGACCTACTGCGGGATAGTTTGAAAACCCCTGACGTATGGTACTTAACTGACTGAATTATGATGCATGAGTCATGTGATTCAACTGGAAGAGATAGTAGGAAGCGATTATTATGAAGATATGGAAGATAGATAACGAATGAAAGCTGATACGAAGAGGTTAAGATGGTAATATTCAAGGAAGCCCCAATGCGATATCTGTTCTACAAAGTGCAAGTACCTGGGTAAAAAAAAAAATAAATAAACGTTGGTTAGAAGCATTTTTTCTTACGTTAGGAACACGGAAACAATAAAGGTAATGCTGCATAGGCTAGCCGTAAAGGCCTGAACTTGCGGAACTAAACAGTGAAGATATTCTGAATATTTACCATCAAAATATCGATAGAAAAGCGATAGGCTTGCAAAATTACATTTGTGGGAAAAGAAGCTGCAACACGAAGAATAAGTCTTCCTCTACAAGAAATCGGGGTGCCGAGTTCGAATTCCAGTTGAATTCCTTGCATTCACTTACGCACAAATACCCTTGGGAATCCCTCTCTTCCTTCCAGTTCTGGGTCAAATAATACGACAGATTGGGTTCTATAGACTTGGCTGGCAACCAGTCCACTGCAGAAAGCAATGGCAACCTACTGGAGGATAATTCTTCTGCCCAGTCAGTAATATCTCTTTTGAGACATGATCGCCCAAGCGTGTATCATGTATGGCACTTAACTGACTGACTGAATATAATAGTTGGACTCATGATCAAAGCTTCTACTGGACATAAAGTGGGGTATCGGTTTTCTATTGTTATGAAGTAATAAACTGATTCCCCACTAATTACTACGTAATAATCTAATACATCTCATTTCCCTCTAGCTATTAGTCAAATAACAGGGCAGATTGGGTTCGATAGCCTTGGCTGTCAACCAGTCTACCGCAGAAAGCAATGGCAACCTACTGCAGGATAATTCTTCTGCCCAGTCAGTAATGTCTCTTTCGAGACATGATCGCCCAAGCGTGTATCACGTATGGCTCTTAACCGACTGACTGACTGACTTCAAGAAAGCGTAAACCGTGTTAAACTCAAAACACTCTAAAAAAATAAGGATTAAATTGATCCCTCCTCTATATGGCAACATTACGCCATTTTCGATTTAATCAAGGGGTTCCCAACCGATTCTGTATCATCGTCTATGTTCACATGAAGAATTTTTCCAGTGCCTCCATGTACGTAAAATATTCCAAAGTATAACAAAATTGTTTAGTAAAAGTTTGTTACTGGTTCGTAAATTGATTTTGTGATGTACTAAAGAATACCAAAGGAACGTAAGAGATAATACTGGTTGTTGCTGATAAATTCATATTAAAAATATAAACGAAAACAAAAATTACATTGAAAACTATATATGTCATTTAGTTTTATGGTCAAGGTTAATTTCGTAGTAAAATTTCTTTGCAAGTATTGACAAATCTTTTTATAAAATTTAAAAGAAAATACACTTCTAGCAAATAATAAAAATTCCTCGAATATTTTTTTAAATTTTTGTCTTCTCTTATCTGATGTTTTATCCGAGAAAATGTTATTTCGTCCTAAGTGTTATCGGAATTTTAATGACCCTTCTCAAAACTATGGAAAATATCAAAGTATTCCTTGTTTGCGGAGTTGTTTATATTTTATCTTGAAATGAGACTGAGTTATTCCCACTCAGCCTCTTGTTTGTTGTATACAGGATTTTTGCATTTCTCCTTTAAAACTTTTATAAATATCCGATCGAAATGAGATATCCCAGAGCCAATTCTGAATCCTAGTTGAATTCGTTGCATTCACTTACTCACTTTGGGAAAAGTACAAGTCCATCTCTTGCCCCCTTCAGCTACGCGTTAAATAGCAGGACAGTTTGGGTTCTACAGCCTTGCTTGGCAACCACTCTAAAGCAGAAAGAAATGACAACCAACTGCAAGAAGACATTTTACCTAGTCAGTCATGGATCGAAAAAGACATGATCGCCCAAGCGTGTATCACGTATTCCACTTGACTGACGATGTCGAAATACTTTTTTTAACCTCAAAATCCTATATTACCCACCAAAGTTTCCAATCGCTCACCAATTTCTGTTCAGTTGTGCATCACTCACCCAACAGTTAAAATCGCCCACTGGTGGGCGATATCGCCCAGGTTGAGAAACCATTCGGTCTTATCTGATTAAATCAAGCCGCTGCGTGGAAAAACGTTGGGAAGCATTTAAAATAGAGTAATTTAGATTTGACGAAAGCGCTTAATTTATAAATAAAATCTAATTGTAGAAGCATGAAAGATCTGAAGTTATCTATTGAATTCAACATTGGAAGAAATAAGTGGAAATCGAATGTCGCATAAAATAGAGAGCAAAAAGGGAAATAGAGAAAATTAACTAACTGTCAAATAATTTAATTTAGTCTTACAAGAAACAAAACTATTTTATTCAATTGTTTACCCAATACAAGCCCCAAGAGCCGCTTTGTATCTTGTTTCTTAAAAGAGGTTGTTCTAAGGGATCAAAAACAGAAAGTACCAAGTGAATATTATAAGGATATTTTTTTTAATCCTATCACCCCGAGCAAGGCGGTAATGCCACTGATGTGCAGGGGGCTACATAAGAGTAAAAAGATTAAGTAGAAGAGTGTGAAGAGGAAGACGAACCAGTTAGAAAGGAGTAAGAGAAGGATGAGAATACAGGTGTGATGACAGTTGCAAAGGTGGAGAGAAAGGAAAGGATATACGGGGTGGTGAAAGAACTAGTGTCAAGTGGTTAATAGAAGAGTATTGACATTGCTTTTAAATTCCTGGAGGTTGTAGCCGCCAGGAAAGCAAGAATATGGAAGCGAGTTCCACAGGCGGGAAGTGCGAGAGAAGAAGCTGCAGGAGTAGAATTGTTGGCTGCATTTGGTTAATCTAACTGTGAATGGGTGGGACCCAGTTGCCAATCTGGTTGCACGAGTAAACACCTGTTGCAGAGGCACCAGTGACTAAAGTTCGTTGGAGCAGAACCCATGAAGGATAGATAACGACGGACACTAGATTTGAAGAGATTGTTTTGCTAGGTTGTTTTTAGGGTTTGTTGATTTGTTTGTTTAACGGCATATCAGTTTCTTATGGGTCATTTAATGCCGAAATTTAAATTTATTGGTAGATTTAGTAATTTTGTTTTTCAGAGATATATTCCAGGTACTTTATTTTAATAATCGTGTCGCCACAAGCAAGGCATTTTACTGCCACTTTTGAGCAGGAGAATACATAGGAGGAAGTTATGTGAAAGAGTGACAGGTTATAGGCGGTGTCAGGAAATGGGTAAGAGAAGGAAGACTGTAGCCATAAAGTGAGGGATCAATTTATATATTGATTGTAATATAAAATTGATCTCCCACTTTTTATTTACATAATAATATATATAAGAGTCACAGGTTATAGGGGTGTCAGGAAGAGGGTAAGAGAAGGATGAGAATACTGATGAGAGTGGAGTGGACGGAGAAAGGAGCATGAGAAAGAGAGAGAAAGAGGATGCAAGTCAGTGAGATTTTTTTTATAATCACATAGCCTCAAACAAGGTATTTTGCTGCCACTGTTTTTCTGGGGATTACATAGAATGAAAGTTATGAGAAAGAGAGACAGGTTATAGGGGATGACAGGAAGTGGGTAAGAGAAGGATGAGAATACAGATGAGAGTGAAGTGGACGGGGAAAGGAGCATGAGAAAGAGATAGAAAGAGGATGCAAGGTAGTGAGATTCTGGCCATCTTGAACTTTGTCAAATTTGGATTTAATTGTTTTTGTATTTTAATTAACTTTGGTAATTCATTTAATTGTTGGGTATTCTTTTGAAAGTACTTAAATATAAATCTGTGAAATCAGTTAATTTACTTTTGGTTTCTTTTGAAAATGTTTTAACACTTTCAATATTTTGGTCTTTTACATAGCGGTGGAAAAAGCAAAAAAAAAATCAAAAATGAGTCAGCATTTTTTTTTTTGTTTGCTTTTTTGTCATTTCTTTAAACGGGCATTGGGTGGTACAGCTTTTCTATTGGTTTGGAAGGCTTTTTCCAAATATTAAAATGCTGCCTTCAACTGCTGATTGTGGATAAATTTCCTGGTCTCTACCTCCTCCTCTCCCCACCACCATCTACTTCACGGTCAGGTCGTCTCACTCGACTCGTATCTAAAAAGAGAAATTTAGCGGCCATATTTGTCTTGAAATGTTTCGCTTAACCTTAGTTCTGTGAGTACGGTTTGTTTTCCTCCTGTGGCCATCTTGAACTTTGGTAACTGATTTAATTGTTTTTGTATTTTAATTAACTTTGGTAATTAATTTAATTGTGCTTTTTACTATGAAAATTAATTTCTGGTACTTTTACTTTAAAAACATAATTTTATATTTTCATAAGGAATTGAGCCCAGTTTGGGTGGGTACTCTTTGTACATAGCTGGGACTTTAAGTGCTGTCACTCCGGATCAGAGTGGATTTGGAACAACACAAATTAAGAATTTGTTCCCCATTCCTCAAAGCATCCCGATGACAGGTCTTACTGCCGAATATATAGGGTGTTCCATTGAGACGGATTGAAGTTAGCAGTAAATAAAACAGTGTTACTAGTGAAATTTTATTGTTTTCACTATTTGTTATGGTGCCCTATCTACATTGGAATGAACTCTTCCTCCTTCTCGAGACTTCCTAAAAGAGGCAGTCGAGACGCAGTGTAACTTGGCAGTTCAGACGGACATTTCTATCTGCTGATTAATAACACTCTTGTTTTGTATATATGTTCTGTTATTCCAATATACTGGTTCAACCTACTTGTTTTCGTGTCTTTCTTCCTGGCCCTAACAGGCCACAACATTATTGGATTATGTTATTTAAGTCATGGCAATTATGTGGGAAAACTAACATCGCCTAAATATCCGCCAAGGCTTCGGTCGATGGTCAAAACTTTTGATGACGTCTCTGCATTTGTTGCTCCTCGATCTCGCCCGTATATACCTTATTACCTCATCCTTTAGCTGTTGAATTGTTGTCGGCTTGTTGGCATAGACCTTACCTTTGAGATGATCTCAAAGGAAGAAATCTTAAGGCGTCAAGTCGAACGATCGGGATAGCCAAATTGACATCACTGTTTCGAGAAATGGTGTGACCCGGGAACTTTGCTTATCTGAACGTCCATTTTCGTAATAGGCTTTGATAACTTTAACACATTGTTCGATTATTAATCTTTTCATGGTTGAAATTGGCAAAGACTAAAATTGTTAAATCTGAAAGAAATTGAAAAAAAATCATTAGACGCATAAACTTAATTCTCATTTAAAATCGGTCAAAGTTATTGGAACACCCTATAGTTATTGTCACTTCAAGGGTGTAGTTAAAAGGATAGGGGTCATGAAAGCGTCTTATAATAATAATTGCTTTTAAGAAGAAGCTATTACTATGAAACGTCTTCTTTACTAATGGAATGCAAAGAGAATAAGCCTGCTTTGAACCACTGTACGTAGCATGGCGGGCTTTAGATGTGAAGAATTGAAGTGGTAAAAACAAGAAATGCAGCTCGTCTGAACATTTGCCATGGAAATAGCAATAGAGTAGTGAGGCATAGCTGTAAATATTTGAATAAATAAGTAATGTAGCTCGTCTGAACACTTGCCATGGAAATGGCGATAGAGTAAAGAGACATAGCTGTAAATAATTGCACTTGTAGAAATAAGTAATGTAGCTCGTCTGAACACTTGCCATGGAAATGGCGATAGAGTAAAGAGACATAGCTGTAAATAATTGCACTTGTAGAAATAAGTAATGTAGCTCGTCCGAACATTTGCCATGGAAATAGCAATAAAGTAGTGAGGCATAGCTGTAAATATTTGAATTTGTATAAATAAGTAATGTAGCTCGTCTGAACACTTGCCATGGAAATGGCGATAGAGTAAAGAGACATAGCTGTAAATATTTGAACTTGTAGAAATAAGTAATGTACCTCGTCCGAACATTTGCCGTGGAAATAGCAATAGAGTAGCAAGAGGCTTGGCTGTCATGGTCTAAATTGGTGAAACTAAAGAATAAACCTCGTCTGAACACTTACTTTGGAAATATTAACCGATAAATGGCGCGTTAACAATGTTTAGTCTGTGGGAAAGTTCGTCTCATGTAACGGCAGATCATGGTCTTCCTCGTGCTTCAATTAACGCCAAAATTTAACTTCCTTAACAGATTTGGTTATCTATCTGTATTTTTAATATCAAAATCTGCTCTTAGCAAACTTGTAGCATCTGAGACTTTTAAAAAAACAAATTCAAAAGTTCTTTTCTCATCAGAAAAAACCAGAGTGAGTTTTCTGTGCTGACGTACTATCCTAATCACCATTAGAATCGTCCAACGTTTTTTCGAATCCTCTGCACTTTCCTCAGATTGACAGCCAAATACTTTGAAATATTCGTATTTGAGCTTCCGATGAGAATTCGAAGCTGTACAGCATGTCATTTCCAAAATGTCTGGCGGGGTGAATTGCGCCAAGGTGCTCTTGTTCTTAGAGAGGGTTCCCAACTGACCCTACTACAGTAGACAAAATAAAAACAAACAACGCGAATGCACGAAATTGAAAGTATAAAATGGCAACAATTTATTCATCGCACCCTGTAGATATATAGATAGATAGATAGATAGATAGATAGATAGATAGATAAGAAAAGACTTAGATAGATAGATAGATAGATAGATAGATAGATAGATACATACATAGATAGATAGATAGATAGATAGATAGATAGATAGATAAGAAAAGACTTAGATAGATAGATAGATAGATAGATAGATAGATAGATAGATAGATAGATAAGAAAAAGACTTAGATAGATAGATAGATAGATAGATAGATAGAACACGCCGAGAAAGAAAGAAAGAAAGAAAGAAAGAAAGAGAAACGAAGATAGATAGATAGATAGATAGATAGATAGATCCGCGGATATTTCTCTTTTTCTCACAGTCGGGGCCCAAATGACCCTCCCATACTGTGCACTAGACAGATTCATAAATAAACAACGCACATGCAAAAAAATATAATATGGCAACTATTTACCCATAATATTCCTGCATCTACCCAAACATATACATATGTTAGAATGTTTTTCATGTCTCTTTGTACATATACACTACTGGCCATAATTATTAGGCCATCCCAGTTTTTTAAAAGAAACGATGTATTTCATATTAGTTTTAGTGTTTATTGTCAAGTGGATAATTCTAAATGAAAATAGAATGGTTCTTTTGTTATTATTACTTTGCAAACTTTTACAAGGCAAGGAAGCAAAGATGAACTCGACTGAATCACTCTAAATTTTCTTCATTCTTTCATTGATGAAACTGCAATATATGTAATTATTAAATATCTATAAATTCATTTGATGCACATGTTATTGTGAAATATTAACAAATGAACCATTCTATTTTCATTTACATTTTTTGACTTGGCAATAAATACTAAAAAATAGTATGAAATTGAATAGGTTAAGAGGCTCATCCCTTGTTCCTTGTTTAGGATGTGGTTTCTGGCTTTCTCTTTTCCAATCTTCTCACTTTGTTTTTTTTTTTCAATTGGAGTAGACAGATCTATCTATCGCCCGGTTCACACTCCACCCACGTCTATTGAACAGGTTAAGAGGCTCATCCCTTGTTCCTTGTTTAGGATGTGGTTTCCGGCTTTCTCTTTTCCAATCTTCTCACTTTGTTTTTTTTTTCAATTGGAGTAGATAGATCTATCTATCGCCCGGTTCACACTCCACCCATGTCTATTGAACAGGTGAAGAGGCTCATCACTTGTTCCCTGTTTAGGATGTGGTTTCCGGCTTTCTCTTTTCCGATCTTTTCACTATTACGTAGCCCCCTGCACATCAGTGGCGTTACCGCCTTGCTCGGGGTGATACGATTAAAAAAAAAAATGAAATACATTATTTTTTTCAAACACTGGGGTTTCTTAATAATTATGGCCGGTAGTGTACATGCATATTCATATATATATATATAAACACATATATACATGCACATGCACATTATAAAGCTTTTTTATTTCCTGTTGCACATTCTCTTTAAGACTTTCCGAATGCACAGAGCGATAGGCAGACTGCACAGACGTAAAAATGACACGTCTATTTCAAATACGAGTATCCAATATAATAATGTTTCAGGTAATAAAAATGCCTGATTAAAAATATACCTATAGAAATTACTTTCTCTAAGTTTCAGATACGAAACCTGCATGAGTACGTGTGCTTTCCTTAAAAGAAAAAATAGAACTTTGCTGTAGTGTGGTACTCTCTGTGGCCAAATGGTGAATCACGCCGGATAAAACGGCGCCTTCTCCGACAAAGCAAGTTCGTATCCTCGGTGAACGCATTTTCATTAACATCATTATCAGTCCGATAATCGTAATACACTCTGTTTATTTAATAAAAATGGAGCGTTTATTAAAAATACGAAGTATCCACTATAATAAAGTTTGAATGAAGGAAAATGTCGTATTAAAAATAAACTACATAAAATGTGTTAGTAAGCAAAAACCGTGTAATAACACACGTATGCGTTGTGGTGCAGTGGATATCGACTCGGAACGACAAATCGGGGAGCCGAGTTCGAATTGCAGTTGAGTTCGCTGCATTCACTTTCGCACAAATACCCTTGGGAAAAGTATTAATCCGTCTCTTCCTTCCAGTTATTTGTTTGAATAATAGGACAGATTGGGTTCTGTAGCCTTGGTTGGCAACCAGTCTACCGCAGAAAACTACTGCGGGATGATCTTCTGCCCAGTAAGTCATGTCTCGAAAGAGACATGATCGCCCATGTATCATGTATGGCACTGAACTGAATGACTGGCATGCAGAGAAAGGTTTATTTCATTTCTAAATTTTCCTCTCACTCTCTCTTTTTTTTTAAGGCAAGATATTTTATCAGCTTCGCCAGCTTTAACTCAGATGTCCGACCCCTGCTGAGATGGTAAGAGTCAAACGAATTGCCATTTGTACTGTACATACCCTCTCTTTTGTTACCCTGTCTGTTGTAGGTCTCTCATCGTCCACCCCGACAACGCCTCAGATCTTACGCATCGCTACCCCAACCCTGGTGCCCGCAAATCACAATCTGCAACTCAACACTATATCGTATATTCTTTATTCCATTGACCTTCAGAAGTGAAATTTGGCCTTTCTCTTCAGGACCGCCATTGTTGTCCTCGAATTCACTCAACCCCATATATTTCTTGTCCTTATACAAAGATGACTTTTCGCGCTTGTTTTAATGTCTTCAGGTTCGATGCTTTAATCGGGTGGCTACCCGATTCCGCGGGTGGCCTGCCCGTCACATTTGGTCGCTGATTT
This sequence comes from Ascarosepion bandense, assembly GCA_037127315.1. Classification (NCBI taxonomy): domain Eukaryota; kingdom Metazoa; phylum Mollusca; class Cephalopoda; order Sepiida; family Sepiidae; genus Ascarosepion; species Ascarosepion bandense. Next base: position 988,509 of record JBBBDQ010001063.1, on the reverse strand, counting down.
ACGGGCTGTTTGTTATTTTTTATTTCATTTTCTTTTTTCATTTCTGTTTCCTGAACTGAAAAACAAGGGTATCATAGTGTCTTTCCTTTCTAGCCGCTCCAGTTCATTCCTTTTTTAAAATCTGTTTTTGCTTTCTTTCTTTTGTTTGGTAATATTTTTTCTTATATTTTAATACTATTATATATATATATAAGCAACATTCGTTTCAAAGGTCTTTCATTGAATACAACCGACAAGGAAAATTTAATTTAAGTACCTTCACTAAGTCACTGAAAAAGCAGAATGGTATGAAACTTAAAAAAAAACGGACTTTTTGCGTCAAAATGTTTTTGTTATTATTAAGAGGAAAGATAAAAGTAAAAAAAAGGACTTACACCAAATTGGATCCTCAGGGAAAGTTGGCCAACTTTTCCTGAAGATCCAATTTGGTGAAACCTAGGTAGGTCCGTTGGCTCTAGGTTAGCTATTTACTTATTTATTTACTCCACTTATGTATTGAGCGCTTTACGTGTTAGGTTCCTCGTCTCGGGTTTTTTTTCTTTCGACTAGTACTTTGACTAATGTTCAAGTGCTTAGTTCATTTCTTTTTTTGTTTCCATTTTTTCCCCTCCGCGTTTATACTCGGTGGATTTTTAGAGACGTGTTCAATAACAAATTTACAGTTATATATTTTTTTTTCTTTTTTTTTTAATCATATCACCCCAAGCAAGGCGAAAACGCCACTGATGCGCAGGGGGCTACGTAAGAGTGAAAAGACTGGAAAAGAGAAAAACCGGAAACCACAACCTAAACAGGAAACAAGGGTTCAGCCTCTTCACCTGTTCAATAAACGTAGGTGGAGTGTGAACCGGGCGATTGTTTAGTCTATCTGCTCCAATTGAAAAAAATAAAATAAAATAAAATAAAAAAAGAGTGAAAAGATTGGAAAAAGGTTAACGTTAGCAACTGCCAAGGAATTTATCAACGGCATGTTACAATATGGCAGCCAAATAATTGTAGAGATGAACAAGATAACAAAAAGAATGAAACAAGATGATTTTTTTTTCAGTTTTAGCTGACGTAGTGGTTCTATTTAGTTTCCCATTCCAACATATACAAACATTCAAAAATTCAAATTATTTATATATATATATATATATATATATATATATGGACATTTAATTCAATAGTCAGAGCTGCCAGTCTTTTTCATGCTAACCGCAATCCTCAGGCACAGGGTCTGACGATCGAAATTACATAGCATTCGTTCTCTGTACAGACGCCACTGAGTAAAAGCATTAGATGTACCAGTCTACCTGTATATATATTTTTATGGTCATATATATATTATCATCCGCAGACAGATATGTTTTGCTCTATCACAGCTCATCAGTACGGTTAGACTCCGATTGCTTTTTAACCCAGGATTGAAACCCGACCGAATTGGCGTCAGTCGGCGATTCTACCTCTGGGCTATGGGTGTTCGGTGGAAGAAAGCAGACATTTTAGCGCATATATTATCATTATACGCGCCATGTGTGTGTGTGTGTGTGTGTGTGTGTGTGTGTGCGCGTGTGTGTGTGTGTGTGTGTGTGTGTGTGTGTGTGTGTGTGAGGAGCATGGGACCACCTCTTAAATGCTGTTATTCCCAGGTCCACCCCCGACCCGGAGTTGTAGCACCCGTTCAGGGTCCCATCCATGGGCAAATAGTCAACCTCCAAACTAGGGTCAAAACACCATGAAAGTATAACAATACTTTTATAGAAATATATACATAAAAATAGACTTTTATAGAAAAATATGCATTTTTGAAGGAAAAATATTGCCGACAATACATTTTTGAAGAAAAGATAACCATAACACATTTTTGAAGGAAAAATTATGCCCAGCAAAACATTTTCGAATACAAAACTAGGAAACATTTTCAGTTTTCTAAAACAAAAAAGAATAAAACAAGAAATTTTCATTAAAATCTGACTAAATCAACCTCTTCACTATAACCAATCATTAAAAAAAAAACAACCTTAAAACCCCACTTTTTTGGCATTAAATAACCCATAGAGGTGTTGATATGCCGTTAAACAAAACTCACACTTAAACTACTATTTATTTTGAACATTTAACTACATACATTTTTTTCCAAACATTTAACTCTTACAAATTAATTAACGACATATTTTTTCTCTTTGAACATTTTCTTCTTACAAATTTGATCTTGTGTTCAGTTAATAAAATTTAAATTATTTTACAAACAAAAATTTTTTATTCTTCCAACCATTCTTTCAACCTGATGATATGTGCATTGTGGTGCAGTGGATATTGATTCGGAACAAGAAATCGGTGGGAGCCGAGTTCAAATTCAAGTTGAATTCCTTGCGTTCACTTATGCACAAATACTCCTGGGAAATGTATTTAATTCGTCTCTTACCTCCAGTTATGAATTAAATAATAGGACAGATTGGGTTCTATAGCCTTGGCTGGCAACCAGTCTACCGCAGAAAGCAATGGCAACCTACTGTGGGATAATCTTCTACCCAGTCAGTCATGTCTCTTTCGAGACATGATCGCCCAAAACGTGCATCACTTATGGCACTTAACTGACTGACTGAATATAGTTGGAAACATGATTTAGGCTTTTACTGTGCATTAAAAGGGGGATCAGTTTTATATTGTTATGAAGTAATAAACTGATCCCCCAATAATTACAACTTAATAATATAATACATCTCTTCCCCCTCTAGCTGTGAGTCAAATAATAGAGCAGATTGGGTTATATAGCCTTGACTGGCATCCAGTCTACCACAGAAAGCAATGGCAACCTACTGAGGGATAATCTTTTACCCAGTCAGTCATGTCTCTTTTGAGACATGATCGCCTAAATTGTGTATCAAATATGACACGTAACTGACTGACTGAATATAATAGTTGGAAACATGAATAAGGCTTTTACTGGGCATAAAGTGGAACATCGGTTTTCTATTGTAATGAAGTAATAAACTGATCCCCCATTAATTACTACTTAATAATATAATACATCTCTTCCTCCTCTAGATATGAGTCAATTAACAGGACAGATTGGGTTCGATAGCCTTGGCTGGCAACCAATCTACCGCAGAAAGCAATGGCAACCTACTGCGGAATAATCTTCTACCCAGTCAGTCTCTTTCAAGACATGATCGTCCAAAGCGTGTATCACGTATGGCACTTAACTGACTGACTGATATAGCGGTTCCCTTTATTTATTTTTTTACGAAGATCAAATGATTAATCTTGAGCTTGAACTTTCGTCGTTACTTTCTGTTTTGGTCGAAATATTTACTCCTTTTGTGTTCTCATTAAAGAGCAATGTAAATGATAATGAAAAGGTTGTGTTTTATTATTCCGACAGATTTTATTATTTCAAAGTCAGGGTTTCGTAGATACACTGATTTGAGTAGACACCCTGTTTATTTATTAAACAGTTTATTTATTTATCTCGTCTACCGGCCTTAATATTCGAGAAATCTTAGTAAAAAAAAAAATGTATGCGT